>CM033357.1:15264290-15402469 GCA_019395295.1 Osmanthus fragrans | reverse complement strand
TTTTACAAGCAGAAAATAGTATTTGTGTAATTAGATATTTAAATTTCGAATTATTTCTATTTTTTGAATCTCTTACTTTTTTTTCCCCTTTTATTTGCACCTAAATTATCTAATTGAATATCCTGAAAATCCAATATAAAATTCCATATGTTGTGTGGACTATATGGATTTTTTTAAAGACAGTTTTACCAATATTTTGTTTTAGATATAAAAAAAAATAGCAATTGTCTTCCTCCACCCTGGCCTCTCTTTTGTTGCTCCTAGCAGTGGTGGAGGGTGGGGGAAGGCATTGGCCACCACTGGAATCTGGCAATTTGCATTTTTTTTTCTCTGTTAATATCTCTTCATTTCACTATCTCATTTCTATTTATTAGATTAAATTGATTTATGTTGCTAAAGAAGTCCCTTGCTTGATATCTTTCTTGTATAAAAAAGTTGTTCCTTTTTGATATTTTTTTCACTCGTATATTGATTATAAGTAAGAAGGATAATATTGAGGGAAACTTTTACTTTACTTCAAGTGGATTTTGCTTGTTCATGTATTGATTATAAGAGAATCAATTTTGAGAGAAAATTGCTTTATTTCGAGTGGATATGTTGCGTTTCTCAATTATAATATAATAAAAAAAAAACAGTTTTATCATTGTTTTCACACGTGGAGAAGATCGTTTTAAGGTAAAGATTTGATCTTGGAGGTTTATCTCTTAAGCCACGAGTAATAATGTGTTCACTTCTTTAAACCCCAACATATACATAATTTTTTGCATAGATAATCCATACCTCCATTGAAATATGCTCGTCTCTACCTCGGGCTCCTATCCTTTTGGTGGGGATTGCTTAGGATAGAGGTAGGGCTGTAAGCAAAAATCGTCAAATCGAAAAATCAAATCGAAACCGCATTTTGAAAATCGTCGGTTTGGTACCACGTGGACCCGTCAACGAAATGGTTTTGAACCAAACCAAACCGATCAAAAACGGTTTGGTTTAGGTTTGAGAAATTTTATTGCGGTTTAAAACCAAACCGGACCAGCGAAAAAATATATAAAAATTAAAAAATTAAAAAAAAAAAATTCTAAATTGTAACTTGTAAGACTTTTGTGTTGAGATTTTTATTTATTTTCAAATGAAGCTCATATGTTCCATAGGCTCTTAAACTGAAAGTCTGAAACGATTCATTAAGATATCCCACATTATATTCCATATAAATTACTATCACCAAACAATCATCAACTTATATAAACTGCATAGTACTCCAATGATTAAACAAACTTCAATCAAAATCAAAATCAAAATCCTATATTGAATTGGACATCCTTTAAAACATTATTGCAACTTCTGGTTCTATCGATTATAATTTGTAGAAATCTAGATGAAAAATTTTGATCGAATCAACAACTATGTAATTTAAGTGAAAACAAAATAGGAATTTTGGATTTTAGAAATGAAATTATATATTGTAAATAAATTTATTTAGGTATATATTTACACAATATTTTAATTTGGTTTGAGAATCAGTTAATCAAAGAATTATAAGAAGAGAGAAGGAAAAAATAAAAGAGAAGAATGAAAGCGTTGAGGTCTAAAATGAAGAAGGAACCCTACTATTTTTTATAAAAGTGATTGGAGATTGAATCATATATTTTACAAAAAAAATAAAAAAAATCCTATGAGAACCATCCGGTTCCCGATGGTTCCCATACTAGAACCGGGAACTGAACCGGAACCGAATGGTTCTTAATAATTTGTCCCAAAATTAAATTATTTTTTAGAAGATCCGAAACTGAATCGATTGGTTCTAAATGGTTCCTGTCCGGTTTCACCGGTTATGGAAAAAAATGCCCACTCCTATATTAATGGCATAAAAATAGATAGACAAAAAAATATATGGTGAAATTGACGGTTTAAAATCGGAAGCTGGGCAAAAAAAATATACGGCGAAACCGGATCAAACCGTTAGGTTTAGGTTTGAGTTTTTTTTCAAATTGTTCAAAATGGTTTGGTTTAGGTTTGAGTTTTTCTCAAACCGGTGTAAACGGTTTGGTTTGAAAATCTGTTAAAAATCGGTAAAATCGGACTGCTTATACCCCTAGATAGAGGTACATAGGGTGACTAGAGAAAACTTTCAATTTTATCAAGAAATTTGTAATTTCAGTCTCTAAACATTACCCTTTAGAGTTATTAGGTCTCTAACTAAATTTTCTTAATTTTGAGATTTTCAAACTTTCATTTTAGGTACTTGTAGGTCTTTTTGAAGGAAATTATTCCGTGGGAGAGTTTATCAACCTATTCCCTTTTCTCCCGCACTACTTGAGTAAGTATCCAACTCCTTATTAGAATCGTCTCCTCGTCTGTTCCCTCTCTATTTGGATCCGAACGTAGGAGGAATGATGCACAATATCTAATACGAGCTCACTGTCCCACCGCACATATGCTGCCAAAGATGGGAGTCGATGTTTATGAATGTAAATATGCCCTTCCCAGCACTAACAGTCTTCATTTACATTTCTTGACCATAAATCGTATCAAACTATCAACTCAAACAAAATTTAGTTTTTTAGTCTATTTTAGTCAGAAACCCTTTTTTCTTGAAAACAATTAAAGATGAGAGAAAAAAAAAAAAAGAGAAAAAGAACTTTCGAGACAAGATCTCGCTGTAAAATAGTGGTGTAGATTCATACATGAATCCGATGAATTTGAATAGTATATCAAATTTCTTCTTCATGCAAGTGATTTTTATCGATTAAATAGACCGCTAATTTGATCATCGATCTAATGTATCAAATATCGCAAAAACATTAAACTTGTCTAGACATAAAATGATTCAAATAGTACACAAAATATAAAACATATATTGTTTGTTGGAAAATATTTTTTTCCTAGTGATATAACAACACATTTAAAAAGAAAAAAATTTCAAATGTTCAGGTGCAGTCAACATGCACCTCCCATGTGGCTTCGCCATTGGTTAACGTGACTATGTTTTATAGCAAGAAGTACATGTTAATGTGTAGATAGATGAACTCCACAAAGAAATACTGAGTTAAAGGCTAAACATGCTAGAATTTTTGATCATTTCTCCCTGACAGTGAGAATATATCACATCTGAACCGTAAAAAAATAAAGATACTAAAGACTCTTATGCCCTTGATGAAAAATAACTCGATTAAAGTAGTTCTATTTCACATTTGAAAGCACAAAAAACAAAGGAGAATGTTAGAAGCATGCCATGATACTCAACATTAGGGGTGGGCGTGGGTTGGGTTGGGTCGATTTTTTTTCCAATCCAAACCCAACCCAACTTGGTCGGTTTGATAAAAAATCAACCCAACCCAACCCAGTTATTGATTTAAACCCAACCCAACCCAACCCGATCAAAATCGGTTTGGGTTGGGTTGGGTTGGTCGGGTTGGGCTTCGGCCCAATCAAAGTTAGATTCGATTTATTTGTTAAATTTGGATAATTTTTTAGAATTTAAAATTACTTGAAAATTTACGCTTTTTAAACACACATATAAAAAATTCTTTATAAAAATAATGTATAAATAAGTTTAAAATTTAAGAAGTATTTTCTTTTTTACAATTTTTTGAAATTTAATAACTTCATTATCATGTCTTTAATTTTTATTTTAACGTCAAATGACATTCATTTTAAATAGTGTTCATATGAATCGGTCTATGTGAAGAAAATTGACATTTATATATTATTAATCATTATCTTATCTTTACTATTATGTCTATTTAATTTATTTTTTTTTCATCTTAAATATTAATTTTTTGAATTCATCGGGTTGGGTTGGGTTGGGTCGGGTTGGGTTTTAATTCATAACCCATGACCCAACCCAACCCAACCTTAAATTCAATTTTTCAACCCAACCCAACCCAATTGAACTTAAAAAAACCAACCCAAACCGATCGATTTGGGTTGGGTTGGTCGGGTTGATCGGGTTGGTCGGGTTTTTGCCCACCCCTACTCAACATTGTTGCAATGCTAGATAGTAGAAACAGAATGCGAGACATACATATATACATTATACAAGTATGTAAGAGTAAGACACACAATGAATTGATATCCTTATGTATGCTATCAAGACTTGAATACTTGTCTAATCAGTCATATATAAATAAAAAATGAATCCAAAGCAAGTGTATGATCATTTTCTTAAACTTTTAAGATTTTCAACTATGAGGGCAGAGATTAATTGCTTCACTCCATTAAAAGCAATAATTGAGAATTGCAATGTCCTAGGATTCCTTTGTAGAGTTGAGCTTGGGGTATAGAGTAGCCTACCGAATACTCACGATAGGGATGGGTGGGTTTTTTGGATAATTTTTTACAATAAAGTCAGTCAGACAAGGTAAAAAAGGAAATTAGAGGACATATTGATTTAACAGAAATTGATTGACATTTTTTTTTTAAATTTTTCAAAGTGTTCAATCATGTTTTGACACGTGTATACCCTATTTTTTATCCTATTTTTGAGTCCGTCTCTATAGCATTATTATTGAATTTTTTATACAGGTGGGTTGTGAGTGTCAATAGGCCCTGGTAAAACAGCAAAACTCTTGTAGTAATTAGTAATTAGGAATTAACAAGCTCCTATATGTAATAGCTTCAAAGGACGAATAAGAAAGAGAGTGTGTGTGTGTGCAGCATTTGCCATTTGCACACCACACAACCCAATAAAAACCTTATGATTATAATAGATTCCACATACAACAGGTCTGTCTGAATTTGAAGTGGTCTTATATTTTGTCGAAACCACTTTCTTCTATTGTGCACTACTCATGTCAATTTTGCTAACCATTTATACGCCACTCAACTCCCAAAACAAAATATACACCATTGCTCCCTCACATAATATCAACATTATTCCACCATACAAATTTTTATTCAAAGCATTCACATATCCAACTGTATAAGCCCCTATTTGAGAATAGATTACAAAAAGTGAATTTATTTATTTATTTTTTATTTTTTAAAGAATGTGTGATTTAAAAGTAGGAAATTTTTTGAATTACATATAAAATTATTTTACTCAGAAAATGTATGATTCGAAATCAGTTTGAGAAATGTCTTAAAGAAGGATGATAACGGGACGAGTATGAGCGGATTGGTCATTCCCATCTCTTACTCTGTTATATTTGTCATCTTGCTCCATCTTCACAACCAATTAAAGCTAGGCGACTCTGTCTCGTTTATTTTTGCTTATATATATATATATATATATATATATAGCCCCTGTTTGATTCTCATTTTTTCAAAATTCATTTTTCTCTCTCTCTTTTCAACCACACATTCTTCAATAAAATAATATTACACGTAAATCCAAAACTTTTCTTTAATTTTCAACCACACATTCTCCATCAATCAACTATTCAAAATGCATTTTCTTCCCCAAAATGGGAATCAAACGGGGCTATATATTTAGTTAGTAAATATTATTACTTTTTTTTTTTTTAATTTGTTGAGAACAACTTATGTTATCTTTAAAATAAAGATAAACCTTTTATTTTTGTTTGATAAAAAATTTAAATTTGAAATTAACTTTAAATTCGACAGGTAGCAGGGTAATGATTATATACTTTGTACCTGTTTCGGGGCAACCCTTGTCGCTACCCCTTTTACCCGATTACATGGATAATCCTCGCCCCCATTTCGGTCCCGCATATATCGAGTTGAACGAGTTTTTTTTCCATTCCTATATCATAAGTAATGCGTGATCCGTTCGTATACTGATTATATATATATAATGGGAATCTTGGGTGTTAGTTGTACCGTAGGATCAAGCTCTTGACATGGTTTTCAAAAATTTTAAGTAAGGTAGTATCACATTAATGATTTAATAGATTCTTGAACAAATTTTGTCTTTGAAGACTTAAAATTATGTTATTATATTTAAAAGTTGAAAATGTTAGAAACTTATTAGCTATTCAAACAATAAGTTGAGAGCTACGCTAAATTTTGCTAAAATGAAAATTTATTTCCCCGAGAAAAAAATCTCAGAAGCACAAAATAATTTTCTTCGAAATCAAGAAAAAGTGAATTACTAAATCAATCATATTCGCGAGAGTATTAATAACATAATACTCGCTCCACGTGAGGCGTACCTCTCTGAGCGGGGCGCTAAGATTCCACCACATGGGACTGTTTTAATTGTCTGCCGCGAATACACTGTAAATCGGCGAGTGGAAAATCCAAAACCTTATCAACAGAATGGTTTTTACGTAAATGAAAACAAGGTCGCTTTTGAGTGCAAGAGACGTATTAAACCTCAGACAAAGACACATGCTGCATGTCGACGGTCAAGATTTCTCCCTTCTCTCTCCATCGAACTAACACCCACCGTCAGATATTATTCTATGGAAACCCTAGTTTACTACAGTTTCTTTCTCTTTTCTTCTCTCTCATGATGAATGAGTCTGGTGCTCAGTTTTTGAGTGAGAGAATGTATAGAGAGAGATAGAGGCTTTGGATTTTCTCTTTCTGATGAGTGATTATAATCGCTCGGGGGAATTTGCTTTGTTTTTATGCTGTTCTTGTTGGTGAAATTTGATTCTTTTTTGCTATAAATGGGAATTTAGCTTAGTTTTTCTCAGATCTGTGATTTTCCATTCCAATCCGTTATATTGTATTCCCTGTTTTTTAATCATTTTTTTGCTGTTCAAATCTTTAATGATCACCTTTTGATTTTTGGATGATGATGATGGAGGTCCGAATTATCTTTCAGTTCCTTATCCTATAATTTACTGTCGGGAAAAAAATTGTTTTCTTCTTTTCGCCTCTTTGTTTCTTTCAGATCTAATCTGAAAGTCGGAGAGAACCCAGAGAAGTTAAGCTCTCCATTTGTAGCTTATTTTTGGGCCAAAAATCTTTAGATCTAGCCTGCATCTTGTATATTGCAGCTCAGATGCACCAAAAAAAACTCCTTTTTTTGAACTTCAAAATCCGTACTTTTATCATACTTCACGTTCTATAAATACTACGTAGTATATTAATTGATTAGTAGCCTTCTGGGTTTTTCACCCCTCAAAAATCACATATATTTTGGGAAAGAGCCGTGTTATTTAAAGATCGGGTCAGCTAGGGTTAAAAAGGAACAGATGCATTCATTTCAGAGTATGCTGAATTACTTCCCGGAGGAAGTATTAGAGCATGTATTCGACTTTTTGACATCACATCGGGACCGAAATGCGGTGTCTTTGGTTTGCAAGTCGTGGTATGCAGTCGAGAGATTCAGCAGAGAGAAGGTTTTCATAGGCAACTGCTATGCCGTCAGCCCGGAGAGGCTGATTGCGAGGTTCCCTAGGGTTCGGTCGTTAACGCTCAAAGGGAAGCCCCATTTTGCGGATTTCAACTTGGTCCCCAATGATTGGGGCGGAAACGTGCAACCCTGGATCGAGTCCATGGTGAAAGGCGGTGTGAATCTCGAGGAACTAAGGTTGAAGAGGATGTTGGTTTCTGATGAAAGCCTCGAGCTGCTTGCAACTTTTTTCCCCAGCTTCAAGTCTTTGGTTTTGGTTAGCTGTGAAGGATTCACCACGGATGGTGTTGCTGCCATTGCATCAAATTGCAGGTCGACTTCACGTATTCCAGATCTTCTTCGCTTAATTTAGCAGCTTTAGCTTTTGTTCTGCTGTCACTTTATCTGCAATTTTGCTATTAATACAATTAGATAGATGATGCTTGGCTTTGTCTTGGAGCTGTTCTTGATTTTGGCTACTTAAATTTCTGATTATCGGTAGATCTTGGTGTTGAATTGATGGCTATTATCTAGGTCATACAATCCTCCTGGTGCTTCACTACTGGTCTTGGTCCTGCTCTGCTTTCACTCCAAGACAGCTCTTAAATAGGCATAATGTGTATTTTTCCTTATACATCCAATTATTTTTCCCTGCGAATGTGAAGCCTTGTTTGTGCCCTCTTTCGAGCTCCAGCACTGACATGTATTTTCTTTTGTGCTTGCTCATTTATTGGCTAATAATCTCGATGTTAGATTGTAAGTGCAAGATGCACCAAGATTTGGGAAGTACTAATTAATCATTTTCCATAAAATCCAAGATGTAAACCTAGAGTATATAGCTGTAAAGTAATGCTTGACTGGTAATGGCTAGTCTTTGGATTAACTGCCTTGCAACCTCTCCAATACTTTATTATAGTACTGATTACTGAATTCCCTCCAGGTAAATGTAGATGTTTTGGATGAGTACAATAGGCCTTTGATATCTCGAGCTATTCTTTTGGATAGTGTGATGTTTGTTGACAGTGTGGTCCTTGTGACAGGTTTCTTAGGGAGCTGGACTTGCAAGAAAATGAAGTTGAGGACCGTAGAGGGCAATGGCTTAGCTGCTTTCCTGACAGCTGTACTTCTCTCGTCTCTTTGAACTTTGCATGCCTCAAGGGAGAAGTTAATTTGGCGTCTCTAGAGAGATTGGTTGCAAGATGTCATAATCTTAGAAGTCTGAGGGTTAACCATGCAGTGCCTCTTGATGCTCTCCAAAGAATTTTAGCACAAGCACCTCAACTGGTGGATTTAGGGACTGGGTCGTTTCTCCATGATCCCGACTCAGAGTCATATAACAAATTAGAAACTTTAATGCAGAAGTGTACGTCAATCACAAGCTTGTCAGGGTTCTTGGATGTTACTGCACGCTGCTTGCCTGCTATTTATCCGATTTGCAGACACTTGACTTCGTTGAATCTGAGCTATGCTCCAGGAATCTATAGTGACGAGCTTGTAAAGTTAATTTGCCACTGCAACAGATTAGAGCGACTATTGGTTTGATTCTCTTGAGCTATTTGTTTAAATTCAATATTTCTTTATTCTTTCTTCAAATTACAAGGATTAAGAAATTTTACAGGTTTTAGATACCATTGGAGATAAAGGGCTAGGTGTTGTGGCCTCAACTTGTAAAGAACTGCAGGAATTGAGGGTCTTCCCATCTGATATCTTTGGTGTTGGCAATGCAGCTGTAAACGAAGAAGGATTAGTTGCGATATCAGCTGGTTGTCCCAAGCTTAATTCAATACTCTATTTCTGTCAGCAGATGACCAATGCTGCACTCATTACGGTTGCCAAAAATTGCCCCAATTTCATTCGCTTCCGATTGTGCACACTTAACCCAACTATACCAGATGCCGTAACCATGCAACCATTAGATGAAGGTTTTGGGGCAATTGTCAAATCATGCAAGGGTCTTAAGCGGCTATCTGTCTCTGGCCTCCTGACTGATCAAGTTTTCCTTTACATTGGAAGGTATGCTAAGCAGCTTGAAATGCTTTCAATTGCCTTTGCTGGGGATAGTGACGAGGGAATGCTTTATGTGTTGAATGGATGCAAGAAGCTCAAGAAACTGGAGATCAGGGATAGCCCCTTTGGCAATGTGGCACTTCTAGCGGACATAGGGAAGTATGAAACAATGCGATCCCTTTGGATGTCGTCCTGTGAAGTGACCTTTGGAGCTTGCAAAACCCTTGCCCAGAAGATGCCAAGGCTCAACGTTGAGATCATCAATGAAAATGACCAGATTGAGGCTAGTGTTGATGATAAGCAGAAAGTAGAGAAAATGTATCTGTATCGGACATTGGTTGGGCCCCGGAAAGATGCACCAGATTTTGTGTGGACTTTGTAGATGCATCTTGCTTATATCATTCTTTTCTGTATCATTTAGCTGTATTTTGTTGATCAGGTGTTGATGTTGCTAGTTCAATGGTGTGGTTCATTAGTACTTTTATTGTTTATTAATTTAAACTCGTGTTCTGTAATTTTTGTGGATATTGACCATTTTCAGTGCTATCAATAACTGGTGAACTACCTTTAAATTCTTGCTCAATGATTTGATATTTGCTTGTGTTTTACAATGGGTTGATTTCGAGGATGCTCCGTTTTGATTGTGTGAGATTTGAAAATTTACTTGGTCAAAGGCAAGTTGTGGGGTATTGCATTCCTATTTCCTTTGTTTTGGCTACTCGAAAACGAATGAAAGTTAAAGACCAGATGCCCTTGAAATTTGTCATTTCCACCTGCTGTACGGTGTTCCTTGAAAGCTTTGTAAATTGATTATGATTTACTAAGATAGAAAGACGATGCATGTAAAGTTCCCTACTCCAGTCATTTTTGCTTTGTTGATTGCTAAAAACTCGAGAATCTGAGACTTGCTTACATATTAAGAATTTATCTACCCGTTTCTTTCTTCATTCTTCCTGGGGTGCTTCATCCAGTTATTAATGGCATTCGCGAATGAGAATTGAGATTTCTTTTGAAATATGGATAATGTGTCTAATCGAACTTTGACATTAGGCAACATCCACCATATACTTGTGCAGAATTTGAGATACTAATAACCTTTTTCTTCTTGATATCATGCATTTAAGAAGACGTTCGCAATTAATTTACCCATATTTAAGCAAATAGCATGCAGAAACTGCTAAAGAACTTATTCCAACGAATAATACGGTTTAGCACAAGTGGTTCTAAAGTACCAATTCAGATGACCACACTTGATTGGCCAAATTTTATGGATAATTTGATTTTACATTTAAATGAATATATCATTTAATGCTATCTAATTGCCATCTAAACTGGTGTTAAGCACTGGTAAAGTTGAATAGCATTACTCTATTCCAACAACTAGAAAAACTCACGTGAAATAATCAAGAAAGCCTTAATCGTCATGTTGCATTGTTGGTTCAAACAGAATGTACACATAAATCGGGTAAGAAATAAAATCCTACCATGGAGATGAGAGAGCTTTTATAATTTGACAAAGCAATGACATCAATTTCATACAAATCTAAAATAGCACACAAATACTACTCGGTTCTATCATTAATAAAGATCTTGGCATTATGAACTATCTTGGAACAAGGTGTGAAAAGAAAAAATGCTCAGAAGCAACATTCTTCAAATATACAGCAGCAACAAAGTGCAGCCAAACTGCATTGCATAATAAACAAATTTATTATCTTTGCCACAATAAATCTACAAAAAGGAAGATGCAATACATAAGTTTCTACGGTCCACGAGAAGGTGCAAAGTACGCCATCATATTATCCATGAAACTCAATAAATTATAACTACTAGCAAGTAAGAATTGATGATATTTTTTTATGAATTTGGTGGGTCTGAGTCAATAAATAAGTTTATAAAATGTGCTTGCATGCTTTTAACGGAATTTCAAATTGTAAAACTTACTTGAAATCACCAAAACGAGGTTGAATCACTTGCCTTTTGTTTGCTAGACTTCCACACTGTCTTGTACCCGCTTCATGGTCAAAAACTCGATCACCAATGAAGGAGTTTGATGTTCACAATCCAAGAACCCAATTTGAGATGTTATATTTCGAAAAATCAAGTCTTTCCACTCATGTATTTTCTTTCTCCTCTCCATACTCGAATTTTGTATGTATTTTTTCATATATCAAAAATGGTGTAATGGAAGTTGCATGGGAGTTATTGGTGGTGGGAAGCAACGGCGGAGCCAGCACCCGACGAGGGGGCACGGCCGCGGGAGCTGGCTTCGCCGAAATCTTCAGGTTCGCCGGGTAGCGCCGTTGGTTGCAGAGGTGGGTGATGGATTCTGGTTTTTGGAAATGGAAGGTGGAAGAAGATGATCGTTTTTGGGTTCTGGGCCTCTGGCAGTGGGCTTCTGCTCTTTTTTTTTTTTTTTTTTTTTGTTTGGGCAGTTGGGCTTAATTGATTTAAAGAAGTTGGACCTCTTTTATGTTTAGCCCAAATGCAGGAATTACCAACCAATAGACCATTTCCCCCAATTGCCATACAAAATTGAAATTGCAATTCCAAACCCTCCGCCATTTTTCATCCCTTCTCCACTCTTCAACTACTGGCTGCCGACGATGCCACGACCACCTCCACGAGGAGTGTAACCGTGTAAGTGTTGTCCATGGATTTAAATAAAGCTTAAAATATGGATGATATTTATGGGTATAAATTAATTTTCCTGCTGTAAAGAATGTGTGGTTTGCTTGACATTTGCTTTCAATTTTCTGGTTTGACAATTTATTTCCTCTTTGCAGATATGCGCTCTCTCACAGTATTTCTTCCTTGAACAATTTCAATTGTACAAGCTTAGCAAAAGAGAAAATGGATCTAGTGTTATTAGTGGCTTTCCTCTGTGTAGATGCAGGTTTGAGATTATTTTCTTGTTTCGAATAGATGCTGTTTAGATTAAGTTCTTCTTGAGGTCAAAAGGATTTTAAATTTGTGTTATGCTTGTGGTCTTTTTTGCCTGAAACTTGCAAATTTAAACTGTAGAATTTAAAATGCCAAATTTTTTTTTTTTCCAAATTTTTCTGCAACTTTGCAAATTTATATCCAGCAGATGTAGCCCTGAATACATCTTCATTTTCTGACTGTCACATTTGGCACAATACTTAATTTATTAGCAATGTACATTGTAGAGGGAGAACATATTAATTTACAAGAAATACTATTTTGTTTTTAAGATTTTATTATATTTTGTTGAGTGTTGATTACTTGACTTGTTGAATAATGAATGTTATGATTATTAATTTGGAAATTTATGTTTACGAATAAGAATTGTGATTTATGATAAGTAATTTGTGTTTTATGAGTTATGATTATTGATTTGAGAATTTATGTTTACGAATTCGAATTGTGATTTATGATAAGCAATTTGTGTTTTATGAGTTGTGTTTTATGAGTTATGATTATTGATTTGAGAATTTATGTTTACGAAATTAGGATAAGTTAGAAAATTTAATTTGTGTATATATATTTTTTTAGTATTTTGGGTTTATTGAATTACATTTTCAAATCTATATAATTTTTACGTTTTAATTCATTTACATATATATTGAATAATTTTTAATATTATTTAATCAAAATCTAATAAACGATCGGGCCATTATGATCGTTGATTGTTGACGGTCAATGGTCAACGGTTAACAATCAACCACTGCCTTAGCTGAACTTCGACACTGGATTTTCCTCTAGTAGGAAGGTTAATTTTCAAATTCAAAAACTCAACTCTTCCCTCCACTTGTTTTCATGCAATTCGGGTTGGATCAGTTCACATGGACGGTCCATTTTCTTCCAACATCTATCACTTGTACATGATGGGCTTGACCTGATCTAAATACAATCATATGTATATCTCAGCATCTCTAAATTCATACAGATAAATGGATCGTGCGAACAACGAGTTAATTTAAGAGCGTACTATACACCTGTTAGGGATATATAACAACTCTACTAGAGGAAATATATATTTTGCTATACTCCATACATATTTTGTAACACCGATTTGAGTGTTTCTGACCCCTCAATAAACTAAAGAACATACTCAACTTTCTCATCTATATTGTATTCACAATTGTGTAAAAATCAATCAGTTAACACAATTGTTCAACTGGTGAATACAACATGAGCTGTTAGATAAAATAGTCTTCATTTCCTACATAAATCCCTTAATTTCAAGTCAGCTGCTCTCCTAGACATGTCCCATCAAACCGAATCAACAATGGTTATTGAAAACATGCTAAAGTAGCAACACCAAAATAAAATTTCGAGAAACAGTCAAAAGTCATAATGAAGAACCAGTGATCAATTCTTTCATTTATCATTGATCGTTAAAGCACACGTTGTATGAAACACGTGTTACAATGTTTTCTCCCTTTCTTAGGGTGGATGTCTAATCTTACAAATTAAATACACCGTACAGATCATAGTTCAAATATCTCTCGATATCTAACTCGAGTTCTCCTTATAATCATTCCTCTACGCAATCCAAATCGAGAACTCGATGTGGCTATAGAACATGTCTTATGGACATGAAGAAATTTTCCATACCGATTGCATGTTGTAATCTCGTCTTGATATCTCATCAAGGCGACTGGATCATGTACATAATATGATCACTATGTCTCATCTCAGCACACCTCAAAATGTCTGAGGCGATTGTTCGTGTGAGTGAACCAATCTCAATTTGTTTAACATACTTTATGTGTGTATATTAAATAGTAATCTAAAAATCACAATAAAAGATTACTCTTAACATATGAACTCAAAACATTGTTCATTTGTGGACTTCTATGAAAAGGTTTACAGGTACTTCTATGAAAAGGTTTACAGGTACACAATTCAAATTCTACACAATTCCAGAGATTCAACATGAGTCATAAAAAAATTTCTAGGGATAGGGTTTTTAAATAAGTTAGCTACCATTTGGTGCATAGAAATATACTGCAAACTTACTTCCTTCTTTCATATGATGTTTCTTACAAATTATATTTTGTATCAATGTGTTAGGTTTTGCTATGATACTTGGGATCCTTAGTATATATAATAGTTGTCTGACTATCACAGTAGATCAATATATGTCCTACATCACCAATAACGACTCTTAGATGATGTAAGAATCTCCTTAACCAAATAGTTACTTGTACCGCTAAAGCACATGCTACGAATTCTGCTTCCATTGTGGACAAGAAAATACATGTTTGTTTCTTGCTACTCCAAGAGATAGCGCCATTATTAAGCAAGAATACATATCTCGAAGTTGATTTGTGCTCATCTAGGTCTCATTATCCTTTTAACAGCTTTCCAATGCTCTTCATAATTTATACCCTCCTGTTGATTATAACATTTTGCCACGAAGCGAGCCTTATACCTCTCTATAGTCCCATCAGCTCTTCCCTTTATTTTGAGAATTCATTTGTTCCCAATGACTTTTCGACCAGATGGAAGATCAACTAAGTCTCATACTTGATTCAATTTCATAGACTTCATCTCTTCTTCCATTGCATTCTTCCACTTTTCCTTTGCAGGGCATGATAAAGCTTCTTGTACTAATTTTGATTCTTCATCATCTTCTAGAAATATTAGGAAAACTTTCCCTTCAATCCTAAAATAAAATTTAGGCATACTTTTTCTAGTACTCTTACAAAGTGATAGCTCTGATATGACTTTGTCATTTGGAGTTGTAGATAAATTGCTCCTACTTGGATTGACAGGTGGAAGTGTTTCCTCATGTACCTAAGTTGATCCATCAAGTACAACTCTATCATCTAATTCATACAAAGTTTCTCCCTTTTTTTCATTTCTCCCCTACTAGGAAAATCACTCTCAAGAAACGTCACATCACGTGACTCTGTCTCAGTTATAGTCCCATGTTGATTTTCACCTATGACTACATATCCTTTGGATTGGCCTGAGTATTTTATAAAGATACATTTATTACCTCGAGTACCCAATTTTCCTAACTCACTTGAAGAATCATGGATATAGACAGCTGATCCGAGAATTCAAATAAGAGGATCCACATGTTTGAAGCTGATATGGTGTAGAAGGTATCGATTTAGAGGGAACTCTATTCAGAATATAGGTCGCAGTTAACAAAACATCCCCCTAATAAGAAATAGGTAAGTTAGTGTGCATCATCATGGACCTCACCATTTCTAGCAACGTTATATTCCTCCTCTCAGTAATACCATTTTGTTGTGGTGTATTGAGAATAGTTAACTATCTAATGATTTCCTTATCATTACATATTTCTTTGAACTCTTCGGATAGATATTCACGTCCTTGATCAGTTCTTAAGGCTTTCACCTTTCTACTTATCTGATTTTCTACCATATATAAATATCGTCTAAAGCATTTTATTGCCTTTGACTTATGAGAAATCAAATAGACATAACTAAACCGCGTGAAATCGTCTATAAAAATAATTAAATAAGAGGCTCCATGTCTTACCCTCACATTCATCGGGCCACATATATCTGAATGGACTAACTACAATGGAAGTTTGACTCTTAAGGCTTCATCGAATGATTTTCGTGTTATTTTTCCGATTAGGCAATGTTCACAAGTAGGTAAAAAAAACCTTAGAGATTGAACCTAGCAAGAATTCTTTAGCTAACCTATTCATTCTCTCTTGCCCAATGTGTCCTAATCTAGCATGCTATACAAATTATCAACATTCAAATCTTTAGAAGAAGAAGATACATTCATAGAAAAATAACAATCAACATAATAATTATAAGTGTTTGGATACAATCCAACACTACAAAACCACCTTCTACACGTCCACATCTATAAAATACATTACCATTAATTATACGAACACAGTTATCACAAAAAGTTCAAACTGAAACCTAATATTAAAGGAACAACAACGAAAATTAAGTTTCTTCGTATTCCCGGTGAAAACAGGACGCCATAAAGAAGAATAGTATGGCCACCACACAAATGTAACTTTCATGTACCGATTCCTTTCACCTTCACTCTATTATCGTTTCCAACGTATATCCACTTTGTACCAACTGACAATCGACGAAACTCCACAAACTCTTCTCGATCCCTGGTTACATGACTTGTCATTCCTAAGTCTACAATCCACTTAGGATAAGATTAAGTTAGCATAACAATGCTTGACATACAAAAACATTAAAATAAGTATTTATAAGAGCTACATTCTTTGGCTCAGGGCCTTCCCAAGCAAAGTGACCTAGCACTTGACAGTTGAAGTATTTCAACTTGCTCTTATTTTTCTTTTTTCCAAACCATTTACCCATCTTGTTGCGCTTGAGTTTGTTCTTTTTAGGTCATTGTCCAGTTCCTTTTCCCTTCCCCCTCCCTCATTTGAATGAGTTCTTCTTACATTTAAAGTCTAAAACTTTTCTAGAACTAGATTCAACCACAAAAGCTTGTTCCAGAGATTTGGCCACACCAAGGCGTTCATCCTTTAGTTCCACATAGAGAGCAGCATCAGCAAATGTTTTGATGCTATCATTGTGAGCCAGACTGACTTTCAGATGTTCCCAATTATCAGGAAGATAGCAGATCAAAAGCCTGAACTTGCTGCTCATCAGAGAGTATGTGACCAGCCGATTTTATTCCCCTAATCATAGTAGACATGATCCTCACATGTGTGTGGTGTTGTGATTATGAAGTTTCTTGTAAATATCGAACTTAATTGTCAACTGTCTCAATATAGTCACACTAGTACCACCATATTTCTCTCTCAAATATGTCCAGATGTCATGAACAGTCGGGAACTGCTCACACTCATGAATCAAATCGTCCACCATGAAACTTACCAAAATTGCACGAGTAGTGTAATCTTTCTTTTTCCATGTCTGGTAAGTTTCCTGATCTCTTCTCTATTGAGCAATTTGACCTACCCATGGGTCTTCCATCACATGGTTAATGTCCTCAAGGCAATCCTATTCCTCCAGCACATACCAACATTTATGGCGCCAAGTGTTATAGTTATTGCCATTCAATTTATTACCCTTATTAAGGCCAGCTATGATATTCTTAGATGTCATGGTTGTTGGGAATTTACTTAATCATGCACAGCGGAAATATAACAATTTTCAATTCCCACCAAGGATCTACTTTGCGTTTAAATAGAAATTGTGATATAGATTTTACCTTTTTGTGAAATCTGCAAACTCTTTTGCTATTCTTTCTGCTTCAGCAATCCCGATCTGCCTCCCACAGCTGTCCAATTGTTCAGCCTCCAATAGTATCCACATAGAGAACAATGTAGAGAGAAAATCAGGATTTTATTTCTTGTGCTAGCAAGAATGAATAAAAATCTCTACAACTTCAAAACCCTAGCAACTTATTTATATAAGCCCAAATGGGCTTGGCCCGTCCCTTAAAATTAATCCGATCTAGTATTTAATTAATCCAATTAATTAAATTCGGTCTATGAATTAATTAATCTTATTAATTAATTCGGGCCTATTAATAAGTAACCCAATTAATTAATTATCCAACAATTGTCAATTAATTAATTGGTAACTCTCAATCTTCCAATTCTCATTTTGTGTGTGACCCATTAGGTTCCCAATCACGATACCTAACGATGTGAATTATTATTTTGATCCAATCAAAATCGATAAACCAAAATACCCTTTTGATTTAATACAAATTCACATCCGTCGTCCCAAATTGACATCTAGCAATGTGTCAGGGCAATACATGCGATGGGAAAATATCACGTGGTATGACAAAACCAAACTCGTTCGTTTATCGTGAAACTATAATCCCTTCGTCAATATGGTCCGATCAATTACGAGATATGGATATGTGTCAATCTCGATTATCGATCATATCTTTCATTCCACTATTAAGTCAATGTAAGTCGAAAACTCCTTTTCGACTTATGTGTACACCTTGGCCAAGGATTTCATTATCAACTTAATTGGATGAAATGTAGATTACAAACTCTTACTATCTAAGAGTGACGAATCCTCTATTGATCATTCACAACTTTCATATGATTCTTGACATACCCGAACGATGCCGTATTAGTAGCCCTTGACAGAGCAACTTCCAGCATCACCAAAGTATGACTGCCCCCACATAAGGTACTATGATGACCTCAAGTCGAAGGATCAATTCCACTACCAAACATTGGAGATTAACCACTGACACTCAAATAGCTATCCATGTGGAATCTCCCCAGCGGGTCTCCAATGTTTTGTTCTATAACAAAACATTCACGTGTTCATTTAAGTGTTACTACACTTTAGCTTGTGAGATCAGCTACTTACTTCATAAGTAAGAAAAGCCACACGTGATGGTCTATCCGTAATAACGATATCCGTATCTCGTCCTCACTTACGATCATGGATTGTTTAAGATTCAATCAAACGTAATTTGTATCTCACAATCACAACTCCTTGTGATTAACAAATTACTGAAACTTGAATCTACGGACTCTATTATTTAATATCATTCATCAGAATATTAATTAAATAAACAATAGGTCTTGCCAAAATAAATGCATTAAACATATTAAAAAGTGTTTACAACCTAAATCGATTAGACCTAGGGCATACCACTTACAAACTCCCACTTGCGCTAGATCCAATCACTCATGTATCTAATACCATAAGTCTCTACATGACGATCATGCTTATGCTGTGACAATGGCTTTGTCAATGGATCTGCAATATTATCATCCGTGGGAACTCGCTCTATCTTCACGTCATTTCTTTGTATAATCTCCCTGATGAGATGATATCGCCTTAGTACATGTTTGGATCGTTGATGAGACCTTGGTTCCTTCGCTTGCGCGATGGCTCCATTGTTATCACAATACAAAGGTATGGGATCAACAATGCTAGGAACAACTCTCAGTTTATTAACGAACTTCTTGATCCAGACAGCTTCCTTCGTGCTTCAGAAGCAGCAATGTACTCGGCTTCTGTTGTCGAATCAGCCGTTGTCTCCTGTTTGGAACTTTTCCAACTAACCGCTCCGTTGTTGAGAGTAAACATATATCCAGATTGAGATTTGCTATCATCCTTGTCTGTTTGGAAGCTAGCATCAGTATATCCATGAACCTTCAGTTCATCTCCTCCATATATCAAGAACACATCTTTAGTTCTTCTTAAGTACTTAAGAATGTTCTTAACTGCTATCCAATGTTTCTCACCAGGGTTTGCTTGAAATCTGCTCGTAACACTTAGAGCGTATGAAACATTTGGTCTCGTACATAGCATCGCATACATGATAGATCCTATCGCTGAGGCATAGGGAATCTTATCCATGCGACTCCTTTCATCATGTGTTTTAGGACACATATCTTTTGAGAGATAAATCCCATGTGACATGGGACACAACCCCCTTTTGGACTCTTCCATGTTAAATCTTCTCAAGATTTTATCTATATACCAAGATTGGGATAAGCCAAGCAATCTTTTAGATCTATCTCTATAGATCTTAATTCCCAAGATATATGCTGCTTCTCCCATATCTTTCATGGAGAAATTCTTTGACAACCACAATTTTACTGATTGAAGCATTGGGATGTCGTTTCCCATTAATAATATGTCATCTACATATAGTATAAGGAATACGAAAGCGCTCCCACTTGTCTTCTTATATACACACGGTTCATCTTCATTTTTGATAAAATCAAACTCTTTGATTGTCTCATCAAAACGAAGATTCCAGCTCCTAGAGACTTGCTTCAACCCATAAATGGATCGATTAAGCTTACATACCTTGTTGGCTTCTTTGGACTCAAAAGCTTCAAGTTGTGTCATGTACACTTTCTCTTGTAGGTTTCCATTAAGGAAAGCGGTTTTGACATCCATTTGCCATATCTCATAATCGTGGTATGCAGCAATTGCAAGCAAAATTCGAATGGACTTCAGCATGGCTACAGGTGAAAAAGTTTCATCAAAGTCAACACCTTGTCTTTGTGTGTAACCTTTCGCTACTAGCCTTGCTTTGTATGTATAGATATTTCCATCCATGTCGACCTTCTTCTTGTAAACCCATTTACAACTTATGGGTTTTATCCCATCAGGAGGGTCGACCAAGGTCCAAACCTTGTTTTCATACATTGAGTTCATTTCGGACTCCATGGCCTCTTGCCATCTCTTTGAATCAACATTTGACTTTGCTTCTGCATAATAGTAGGCTCATCATCCTCGAATTAACAATACTTGATTAGTAATCGTGAATTCGTACCTTTTGGGAGGTCTAATGGTCCTACTTGATTTACGCTGAGCTGGAGTGTCCTCAGGTATCTCTATATCCTGATTAGGAGTCAATCCTTCAGCAGGTGTGGGATCTGACTCAGGGTCATCTAATCGGTCAACAACACTGTGGATTCATGAACTTCTTCAAGTTCTAACTTGCTTCCACTGCCCTCTCCTAGAATAAACTCTTTCTTTAGGAATATGACATGTCTTGAGACGAACACCTTCTTCTCAATGGGATTGTAGAACTGGTATCCAATTATTTCTTTTGGATACCCCACAAATATGCATTTATCGGACTTAGTCTCAAACTTATCCGATTCAGGACGCTTCACATAAGCGTCACAGCCCCATATTTTTATATGAGATAAGTTGGGTCTTTTTCCCTTCCATAACTCGTATGGAGTTTTGTCGACCGATTTAGATGGGACACGATTTAGTGTGTAGCATGCAGTAATTAGTGCATGACCCCAAAACGATTTTGGGAGGTTTGCATGGCTCATTATTGATCGCACCATATCTAATAGTGTGCGGTTCCTCCGTTCAGATACACCATTATGTTGCGGTGTATATGGTGGAGTCCACTGCGAGAGAATCTCATTTTCTTTTAGATAATCTAAAAATTCTCCTTTCAGATATTCTCCACCTCGATCTGATCTTAGTGTGAGAATATTTTTACCTGTTTGTTTCACTACTTCAAATTTGAATTCCTTGAACTTTTCAAGTGTTTCATGCTTGAACTTCATCAAATATACATAACCATATCTAGAATGATCATCAGTAAATGTGATGAAGTAAGAGAAACCACCTCTAGCAATTATTGACATGGTCCACATACATCGGTATGTATTAGACCCAGCAATTGTGCAGCTCTTTCTCCCTTTCCAGTAAAAGGAAATTTGGTCATCTTGCCTAATAGGCACGATTCGCACTTGTCAAATGATTCAAAATCAGTTGACCCCAAGAATCCATCTTTATGTAACTTGGAAATGCGTTTCTCATTTATGTGACCTAGTCTACAATGCCAGAGATAAGTATTATTTAGATTATCACATTTATGCCTTTTATTTTCTATACTCATAATAGACGATTCAGTATCAAGAATATAAATGCCATTTTGTAATATGCCACAACCATAAAAGATCTCATCTTTATAAAACGAGCAACGATTGTTCTTAACAATAATTGAAAAATCATTCATGTCCAAACATGAAATAGAAATAATGTTTTTAGTAATGGCAGGAACAAAATAACAATTTTCTAATTCTAATACTAAACCCGAAGGCAATGGTAAGAAGTATGTCCCTACAGCTAATGTAGCAACTCTTGCTCCATTTCCCACACGTAGGTCAACTTCTCTTTTCTGCAGTGGTCTACTTTTCTTTAGTCCCTGCATATTTATACAAATATGAGATCTACATCCGGTATCTAATACCTAAGAAGCTAATGAAGTAGACATATTAACCTCGATAACAAAATTACCTGAAGTAGAAGTTTCAGAAGACTTCTTTGCCTTCAAGCTTGCGAGGTAAGCCTTGCAGTTCCTCTTTCAATGACCTTTCACTCCACAGTGATAGCACTGGTCATCAGACTTGGTATTGTCCTTGTTTGCTTTAACTGTTTTGATAGTACTCTTAGCCTTCTTGGATGTTTTCTTAAAACTTCCTTTAGTCTTCCTCTTAGTGCCCTTGGAGGATTGAATAGCTAACACATGCCCAGTATTCGCTTTGACATTGGGCTCAACAATCTTAAGCATATTAAGCAACTCAGGGAGTGTGCATTCGATCTTATTCATATTAAAGTTGATGATGAACTGTGAATAACTATCTGGCAGAGATTGTAGAACTAAGTCAACACTTAGCTCGTGGTCCATTATGAAACCCAATTGACCCAATTTTTCAATAAAGCCAATCATCTTCAGCACATGAGCACTGACTGAAGATCCCTCTGCCATTTTGCACCGGTACAGTTGCTTTGGAAGTATCATATCTTTCCACACGTGATTGTTCATCATACAACTCCTTGAGACGAAAAATCATAGTGTAAGCATACATACCCTCATGTTGCTTTTGCAGCTCAGGTGACATGGCTGCAAGCATCACACATGCTACAGTATTATCGTCATCACTGTGTTTGTTGTAAGCAGCCACCTCTTCCTCAGTAGAGTTTTCGGTAGGTACCCCTAGAAAGGGCTGCTCAAGGACATACCCAATTTTCTCATGTCTGAGAACAATTCTCAAATTACGGTACCAATCGAGAAAATTTGGTCCGGTCAATTTGTTGGCATCAAGTATGCCTCTCAAATTCATATGATTACTCATGATTCAAAAACTGTAAATGACGAAAAGTAAAGAATTAATATGTATTAAAATGCATTGCACAAATTTAATATGGACTTCAATTAAATGTGCTCCCACTGTTTAAAATAAATTTATGACCCTGATACATAAATTATTAGAATCAACATTTGATTCTCAGTGGGCTGGGATCCCATCTGTTATGTCAAAACCTTGAGTGTACTCAACAAATCTTGATAAAACATTTGGGTAGATATTATTATCAATTGTATCTCTATACAATTCCCAAATCATTAAGTCGATAACTTCTTATCTTCACACATCTTATGTGTTAGCCTAACATGCCTCTAAATTTTATCTCCTTGAGTATACTCAACAAAAGATAAATTTTAGTTAAGTCAAACCCATCATTCAGAAACATCTAATATTTCATAGTGTCAAACATTACCCTAATAGACCAGCCTTGAGTGTACTCAACAAGCTAAGATCTATTTAGGACTTTCGTTTTTCACTATAATGATGGAAGACTAATAATAAAATTGACTTAATATTTTGGCGAGGGATTTATCATGCATAGGTCTCATCAATGAGTATATATATATATATCCATCTCCATGTTATCCTCCTCTTCCTGTATCTTCAATTGGACCAGAACCTGTATCCTATACTAGTTGGCACGCAAGCCTAAATAAAATTGGACTCGTTGGCCCATATATATAATAATAGCAACGCACTCGCAGGTACAAAACAATTAAGAGCTCGCAGGCCCATAATAATAACAATATTAACAGGCACGCAGGCCCAAACCAATTAAGAACTCGCAAGCCCATAAAACAACATGAATTAAACCATTCATTCAACACATCCACATGGTCGAGTCCATAATCATCCACTAATAAACATCCATCATATAAATGTTCCTATATATAATAACTAATATTATATGCAAGCATGTTTCAAGAATCTAGCAATTAAAGTCGTCTAAACCATTTAGACATATGGATTGGAAAAATTAAATAATTAATAAATCGAATTAATCAATTAATTTAATTAGCGGGCTTATTTAATTAAAATCAAATTTTAATTAAATGTCGAATTTGAGTCAAACTCTAATTCCATAATTATAGGGCAAATTCATTTAATTAAAATCATATTCTAATTAAATATTAAATTAGAGTCTAACTCTAATATTAAGAATATGATAGGGTGAATAATTTAAGTAAAATCAAATTTTAATTAAATATAAAATTAGAGTCCAACTCTAATTGAAAATGAATTTAAATTTTAATTTAGAAAAACTTCTAAACAAAATAAAATTCAATTTAGGGTTGAAATTAAATATTTAAGTTAAAATCTAATTTTAACAAAAATATAAAAGTAGTCAATTTTAAATAAAATTTTAATTTTGGGTCAAAATTAAAAGGTGGGTCAAACCCATTTAAAATTACAATTTCAAAACATTTTAAAATTAGTTTTAAAACCAATTTTTGGAAATAACAACTTGACCCCAAAATAGAAATTAAAAGGCAAGTCCTTCAATTATGAAATTTACATGACAGGTCCTTTATTCAAAATTTCGAAACCAACCCTAAAATTAATTGCATGCAGGGGCCTGCAATTTCACAAATTGCATTGGAGACCCCCGCCTCCACCCGTTTCTTCCTCTGCAAAACCAAAAAAAAAAAACTTTTTTTTTGTTTTCCTTCCTGGCGGCGCCCACCCAGCAGCATTGCTGTTGCCCGCTGCAGCAGCGATGCTGCTGTAGCGAGGGCAGCAGCTTGTTGCCGGCTGCGCGTCGCTGCCGCCCACCTCCGATCCAATCTTTTTTAATTTTTTTTTCTTCTTTCTTTTTCTTTTCTTAAAACAGATTTTGAATAAAAGAAAAAAATATTTTCTAATTGCTAGATTCAAGAATAACATGAATAATCAACTTTTGATTGTAGTAACATGTAAAACAATTTCTAACAAGCACAAAGGAGGCTCTGATACCACTGTTGAGAATTTACTTAAACATGCACAGCGGAAATATAACAATTTTCAATTCCCACCAAGGATCTACTTTGCGTTTAGATAGAAATTGTGATATAGATTTTACCTTTTTGTGAAATCTGCAAACTTTTTTGCTATTCTTTCTGATTCAGCAATCCTGATCTGCCTCCCACAGTTGTCCAATTGTCAAGTCTCCAAATAGTATCCACACAGAGAACAATGTAGAGAGAAAATCAGGGTTTTATTTCTTATGCTAGCAAGAATGAATAAAAATCTTTACAACTTCAAAACCCTAGCAACTTATTTATATAAGCCCAAATGGGTTTGGCCCGTCCCTTAAAATTAATCCGGTCCAGTATTTAATTAATTCAATTAATTAAATCCGATCCATGAATTAATTAATCTTATTAATTAATTCGGGCCTATTAATAAGTAACTCAATTAATTAATTATCCAACAATTGTCAATTAATTAATTGGTAACTCTCAATATTCCAATTCTCATTTTGTGTGTAACCCATTAGGTTCCCAATCACGATGCCTAACGACGTGAATTATTATTTTGATCCAATCAAAATCGATAAACCAAAATACCTTTTTGATTTAATACTAATTCACATCCGTCGTCCCAGATTGACATCTAGCAATGTGTCAGGGCAATACATGCGATGAAAAATGTCACGTGGTATGACAAAACCAAACTCGTTCGTTTATTGTGAAGCTATAATCTTTTCGTCAATATGATCCGATCAATTACAAGATATGAATATGTGTCAATCTCGATTATCGATCATATCTTTCATTCCACTATTAAGTCAATGTAAGTCGAAAACTCCTTTTCGACTTATGTGTACACCTTGGCCAATGATTTCATTATCAACTTAATTGGATGAAATGTAGATCACAAACTCTTACTATCTAAGAGTGACGAATCCTCTATTGATCATTCACAACCTTCATATGATTCTTGACATACTCGAACGATGCCGTAATAGCGGCCCTTGACAGAGCAACTTCCAGCATCACCAAAATATTACTGCCCCCACATAAGGTACTATGATGACCTCAAGTCGAAGGATCAATTCCACTACCGAATATTGGAGATGAACCACTGACACTCAAATAGCTATTCATGTGGAATCTCTCCAGCGGGTCTCCAATGTTTTGTTCTATAAATAAACATTCGCGTGTTCATTTAAGTGTCACTACACTTTAACTTGTGAGATCAGCTACTTACTTCATAAGTAAGAAAAGCCACACGTGATGGTCTATCCGTAATAACGATATCCGTATCTCGTCCTCACTTACGATCATGGATTGTTTAAGATTCAATCAAACGTAATTTGTATCTCACAATCACAACTCCTTGTGATTAACAAATTACTGAAACTTGAATCTACGAACTCTATTATTTAATATCATTCATCAGAATATTAATTAAATAAACAATAAATCTTGCCAAAATAAATGCATTAAACATATTAAAAAGTATTTACAACCTAAATCGATTGGACCTAGGGCATAACACTTACAATGGTCTGTCAAAATTTTAGGGACAAACATATAAATATCCATTTATGCACACATCATTATGCGCTCATGCAAATTAAGTTTTATGATAATTTCACACTAGACACGAAGTCGAAAGTTCACTACGTTCCCAATCATCGGCCATTAGCCTAACGTTACATTATTACAAAATCAATTTCATAGTGCAAAATCATAGGTTATAGGCCAGAATTACTTAAACTCTTTCCATCTTAGAACTCCAACTAAATCTAAACATTAATCATGTACAAAATAAGTAAAATATTTTGACTATATGTGATAAATATGAAACACATATATAAATTTTAAAATGTCAAATATGTATATGCGATCATATTAAGCTTTTTTTAAACAACTACTAAACATAAGAAAATAAAATTTCACATAGATATTGTTGTACAATTTGAACTAACCATACATATCTAAATTAATTATAAAATTCTCATTTTCTGAATTTCATTTCCTCATCAAGATCTTGATTAAATAACTGTAGCGTAGAGGTGGCGAATTATCCAAAACTTCAATAGCAACATCATGTCATTGTTTAGGAAGCATCCTCATTAGATGGTACATACTTTTCACCTCACATATAGGCTGTCCCAAATTTATTACTTCTTGATGCATTGCTTTGAGATATTTTATGTGTTGTACTAGGTTATGTCGTTGATCAATTTCATAGTTTCTACAA
The DNA here is from genome assembly GCA_019395295.1 of Osmanthus fragrans. Taxonomy (NCBI): domain Eukaryota; kingdom Viridiplantae; phylum Streptophyta; class Magnoliopsida; order Lamiales; family Oleaceae; genus Osmanthus; species Osmanthus fragrans. The sequence goes on along the minus strand of CM033357.1, from coordinate 15,375,464 downwards.
GCACGTAATTTTTCAACACGTTCCACAGCTCGTGGTCTATTAGCTTTTCCTCTAAGGATGCTAAAAACACACCTTGATCCAGCCATATCTGATCAAGTACAAAAATTTGAAAGTAGTCAAAATGGTTCACATAACCTAATCAAGATCCACACCACTAATGAACGTGTAAAAAATGTGGTATATCAAACACTTTCGGAGTATTTTTCATTTAAAAAACTGAAAGCACTAGAAAAATAATAATAATAACTCTCACTAGGCAAATACCACTTAAAAATATTCTTGAATTTTATAAAAAATTTCAGAATTTAATCAAGTCAAAAAAAAAAAATTATTTCAATAATAAAATGAAAAAATTATTTTGATTATCTGAAAATTATTTTAATTGCATAAAAAGAATCAAGAATATTTGAGGGACCAATTTGCAATCTTTTAAATTGAATTTGGAATAATCAACTTACAAAAAATAATTTTGGGACCAACATGCAACTTTTCAAATTGGTATTGGAATACACAACATCCAAAAAATAGTTTTCGGACCAACATGCAATTTTTCAAATTGCATTCGAAATAATCAATTATTCAAAAGTGTGGGGACCAACATGCAATTTTTCGAATTGCATTTGGAATATTTAACATTCAAAAGTGTGGGGGCTAACATGCAATTTTTAAAATCAAATTTGGAATTGCTACCTCCACTGCAACAATTTTGGTTTCTGCCTTTTTTTTGGGTACTGTTCATCGTTTTCAAAATGGGTAGAATTTCCAGATTTCTGTCAAAATAACTTCTTCAATTCAATGCCAAAATTAATGTTCTTTATACCGTTGGAAAGGTCTTGTATCCAACCATATAAAATGGGTAGTGTGGAACTAGACGTGCAAGAAATTATCATGAAATGTATCAAAAGTTGTCATTAATGATGATCAAACTTTTGGAGAAAACAACATATGGTTTAATTGTTTCTACCCATTTTCAGCATGTATTTAAGCAAGAAAACAACCTACTAAGGCTCTGATACCAATGTAAAACGTGTTTGTATGCTTTTAACGAAATTTCAAATTGTAAAACTTACTTGAAATCACCAAAACGAGGTTGAATAACTTGCATTTTGTTTGCTTGACTTCCACATTGGCTTCTTGGTCAAAAACTCGATCACCAAGGAAGGAGTTTGATGTTCACAATCCAAGAACCCAATTTGAGATGTTATATTTCGAAAAATCAAGTCTTTCCACTAATGTATTTTCATTCTCCTCTCTATACCCGAATTTTGCTTCTATTTTTTCATGGATAAGTCTTGGTATACATAATTTTTGGTACATAAGGGTGTACATACACTCACATGGGGGTGGGGCTCGCTGCCCATGTGAGTGTATGGACACCTTTATGTACCAACAATTATGTACACCAAGTACAACCATTTTTTCATATATCAAAAATGGAGTAATGGAAATTGAATGGGAGTTATTGGTGGTAGGGAGGTTAATTTTCAAATTCAAAAGCTCAACTCTTCACTCCACTTGTTTTCATGTAATTTGGGTCAAGTCAGCCCACATGGACGGCCCGTTTTCTTCCAGCAGCTCTTGTGTTGTACAATTTGATGCAAACTGCCAAAGGCATAGAGTTTCAAATACATGTTCACTAAATGATGTGGCATTTTATCATGATCATGCAGTGATCGTATTTTGAACTTCTATATTAGGGAAAATGAAAAGAAATCCTAGCTAACTAGGGGTTCCTTCGTGAAGGCAGCCAAAGAGCGTCTATTCATAAATAACACCAATTTGAAAGTCATATGTCGTCAAATAATAATTAGTACAATCAAAAGAAAGAAAATAGAATGAAGAGAAAGTGAAGTATATCGTAGCAAATCTCCTCAAGACAGAATTCACTCTTGAACCAATAACAAGAAGATATTTGGACTTCTATTTCTCAAGAAATAACGTTTCTTCCAAGGTGGGTACTATACTATACCAACCTTACAAGTTGAACCAAAGTGTTGATAATATTTTTCTTGAACATAATAGACACAAACTAAAATACTTAGGCGGAATTTAATTCTGAAAATAAATGGAACATAATTTTATGTCAACAAAATAAAAAGAACATAATTTTTAAAAACTTACTTGGTTAATCAATGAACGCAATGTTTTGAATTGTCGATCGTTGTTGTAAGCCTACACAATAGATTAAACACATTTTTTTATATCAAAATTTTCTCTATTATGTTCATTATTTCAGTCTTGAACCTTCTTGATTTTGTAAGTGCGCTAAGAATTCGTCTAAGTAAAATTCTCATAGAATTGACCAAGTTCGCACTCACATAGGCGATGTTCTATAAAAATACCCTATAATACTCCATTTGTACTATTTACAATCATCATTAAAAGTATAATTTATCCAAACCTAGGGATAACAATTCCAACTACCAAACTAAAAAATCGCAATTAATCAAATTGAACGGGGGCAAAAAAATCGAACCGATTGCGCAATGGGGTGGATATGGTATTTGATTTGAGTGCCTTGGTTTGGGGCAGGGCGGGTATGGTATTTACGCCGTCGCCCCGCCTTAAACCGATTATTCGTGAAAAAAAAATTAATCGGGCTTCTTTCTATAATTCTAGCCCTTTAATTTACCGAGTAGTGTACCGACCTGCTAACCTGACCGGCCCACTAACCCAGTACTTTAGGTCTTACACCCTTTGGCTTTTACCCTACTCACTGTAACTACACAAATATGAAATTGAAATATTAAACCAGTGACGGCGAGGAAATCCGAAATTGGAATCAACACTGCCTCAGCCTTTCTGTCGCGACGTCGCTCTAGATTTAACGCTATTCAGATATGAATTTGGAAGGTATAGGCTGCGTGTCGTCCATAGTGTGCGTATTGTTGTTTTTCTCAATGTATGTTAATGTGTTAATTACTTGTCCTTTTTTGCGCACTATTTGGCTATTGGTTGTTTGTTGCGCGCTATTTCAAATGTCATTTTAGAGTTTCTTGTTCCTTATTGGTTTTTGGGAATCGTTCAATGGCTTAGTACCATAACAGTGTTTCCATTTTTTTGACCAATAAGTGATTAGGAGGTTCAATGCCTATTTTGAAATATTCAGAACCTATACTTCAGAATAATTAATTGTTTCCTAGAGTATTTGAAATGGTTTCATTTCACAACAAGAATAGTAAATGTTCATGTTGTAGATTGTTACATTACACTAGAGGTGCTTACGTAAAAGTTTTTCTACAATTGCGGTGGATATAATAGTTATTTCAGTCCCGTTACATGTACAACACTACTTGACAACATTAGCTTACCAACGGACGTGTCATCCATTTTAAAACAAACGAAAATTGAAAAGGAAAAATCTCTCTCTCTCTCTTACGTCTTCCCCATTTCTCCCAAGAGAAGGGTAACATTCCCCTCTTTCACTCATCTCCCCCAATAATTCCGGTCGTCGTCGCCGATCGAGGCTGTCTGATACTCGCCGAAGCAATCTTGGCACGCTTTAAGCCACCTCCGTTTTTGGATGGTCGGAGTTCAAAGATTGAAAAGTAAATCCAGATTTCTATGTCGGTTCTCCCAAACTTTTTCCAAAATCAAACACAAACCCTCCTCTCTTTCACTCCCCTCCCCATTTTCCTCCAAACGTCGTTAGACCTCCAGTCATTTCGTTTCAGAAATCAAACTCCTTGTCGTCTCGTGTAAGGTACGAATTTCTTTGACTTTTTGAAAGTCACCTGTTGTTAGCTTACTTATAATCCTCGCCTGATTGTGATACTTATCATTTAGGGAAATTAGGAATGTTGACAGTAAGCACATTTTGATTAAATTTTTTGAGTGCAAATTTGAAGGCAGTAACCTATATGCTCAGTGAATGGATGATTTTCATACTTACATATTAAAAGAAAACTAAATTGAAGGCTCAAATGTGCCTTGCCAATGATTATGAAACGAATGAATATTGAGTTCAGAAACGAGCATTTGATTGAGCTCAAATATGCTGATTGAATGATTCTGAGCTGGGTTTCTCGCTTTTTGGGTTGGAAGTGTCTTCCACTAAGCTTTCTGGAGCTGGGTTTCTGGGTTGGAGCTGAGTTTCTCGTGAAGTGTCTTGAAGATGGAGGCTATCTGGAGCTGAGTTTCTCACTTTCACAGCTGAAGTGGGTTTCTCGGTTTCTCGCTTTCAGAGCAAAAATGGGTTTCTGGGTTTCTGTCGTGAAAGAGGAAGGCTTGTTGGGTTTCTCTCTTTCTGGGTTGGAGAGTTATGGCGACAAAACAGAGAAGAAGTGGGTTTCTGGGTTTTTTGTTTAAGCCAATATAGATGACAGGAATGCTTTGATGGAGTATATAACTTGTGAGCTTTTGAGGGATTTGATTATGTTCGTATGTTAGCTCTTCAATATTATAGGGATTTGATTATGTTCGTATTGTTATCTCTTCAATATCACAATGCATCAATTGTTTATGGTTACTAATGTGTGCCATTAAATGCTATTTTCCACGCATTGAAATTCTAGTGTTTTTTTTTTTTCCTTTAAACATGCCTTGGTGTATATTGTTGAATACAAATCCTGAGAAAGTTTGTTTCTTGAATTGTTTATTTTTCATGTAATTAGATGTCTCGCCATGGGTCATCTTCTGTTCTGACTCCTCCCAATTCAGTTGGAAGTGCTTCAGTTCAAGTTGGAGATAGCGCTATTGGCATTCGAGAGGATAGATCAACAAGTACACTGGATACTTTACAAAGTCTAAGTGAGGTAAATGAAAATCCTACTGATATAGATTTAGGTGATGATGAAGAGACGACCGAGGAAATTAGAAAAAGAAAATTGATCTCTCTAGTGTGACAATATTTCAAGCTACAGAGAATTAATAACGTATCAAAAGCAATTTATAAACAATGCAAGAAACAGTTAGAGGGTAAGTCAAAAAATGAGACAAGTCATTTACATCTCATTTGGATAGATGTCCTCTTTGAGGTCAGAATGATGTCAAACAAATATTTTTTAATTAATTTAAAGAACCTAGTTGGGAGTTGTGGGGAAGATTGAATATGAATTGAGGTTGGAGCTTTTCAGTTATTGATAGAAATCAAGTTCTATGCACAAGGATCAAGGGACAATGATATTGTTTAGTATTGTTATGTTAATAATATTGTTTGTTATATTCGAATTTTACGTTTGGGAATTGGGATATTGTTTGCTAAATTGGCTCAGTATTTTATTTTTGTTTCCATTGACTTTTTTTCATAATTTTTTTTTTTTTTTTTTTTTTTTTTTTTCAATTTGACAACTGGACCTATAAAAAATAACCTATAAAAAATAATTTATTTTCGTGGTTATTAACCGTCTGAACCGAACCAACTTACGTAGTTATGATATGGTTATGGCATGGCTAAAAAATTAGTGGTTCGGTGATGATTTTGACAGAACCGATCCGTTGTCATCCCTATCCTAACCAATCTTTGGTAGGCAACACTTATTTGCATTGTAGACATGGGGGAGGAGTTAAAAATCTAAAGCGCTTCTCATTGATTCAATCATAACTAATTTTTCTGTTGAACTTAATCTATCGGATCTCTAGTCGCCGAGTTAGGTTTCCATTATCCTGACCTATTAGTTTAGGCTATATACCCATTTCCCTCGATAAGCAGTCTATTCTCTCTAGATAATTTATTTGTAAATGGATTCTTTAGATTATCCTTTGAATTAACAAAACTAATAGATATTGTTCCATTTGAGAGTAACTTCAAAATTGTATTATGTCTACGACATATATGTCGAGACTTACCATTATACACGATATTTTGTGTCATTTTATCCCTATCAAATTATGCAAATATTGTCACTAATTAGAAAATCTTTCCAATTTGTTTTTTTTTTTTTTTTTTTAAAGCTATCATGTTTCATTCTAACTTTATTGAAAGATGTAATTTCTTTCAATTATCAAATTATATGAAGGATTTTCACAAAACAACTACTAGAAAACAATCTTAAGACGGATTTTGCCCATGCACTTTTGTTAATAGGATAATAGGATGTCTGTCTTCCAAGAGACCACACTTCTTCCAAAATAGGTACTACATTATACCAAACTTGTCGATCGAACTAAAGTGTTGATAATATTCTTCTTGAACGGAATATATGCAAATTAAAATACTTGGATGAAATTTTATTTTTTAAAAATAATTGGAAATTTTTTATTTCAATAAACTAGAAAGAGCATAATTTTTGAAGAGATGAGAAAATTAAAATTTGATTTGGGTTAGTGGTGTAGACTGCACACTATCAAAAGATCATGACTCTTTATCAAGCACATTTTGCACTTGAAGAGTCACACTCAATCGACACACCTATTGGAGGCTTCTTTTTTTTTTTTTTCAATTCACACATTTTAATCTTTATATACTCTTAAATTCCAAAACCACCATCCCTACACACACCAAGAACAAGATGTACACCTATTCCAGTAATGATTAAATTTAGTAAGTTTACATTTCGAGACTGACTTGGATTGGACAAAAAGTATTTCGGTCTAGCACCAATCAATCCTGATAATAATTGTAAAAGCTATAGGGTTTATCCAGAGTGAGCGATTAAACTGATCAATTCAATATTACTAAAGAAAAAGTTTGCTTCTGAATAATATGTTGGAAAATTAGTGGATAATTATATTCTGTTAACAAAAATATGTACATGCAAATACAAATAAAGTAACAATTTACCGAAATCATGGTACGTGCATAATAATGAGCAAATCACGACTTATTCAATCATAGAAAATGCATAAATTAGAAAGAGATGAAATGAAGCGAGATATATGGATGCAAATTTCCTTAAAATGGATTTGCCCTCCGCACGGATGTAGCACATGATCAACTGTATATCTGTCCTCTAAGATATAACGCGTATTCAAATATTAATATAGCACAATATTAATTTTGTCAGGCAAACCAACACTTGACCATACTCTTCTAGAATAGAAGATATCAAATACTAAATATCGAACACGAACTTAAAAAATATTTTGACATAATTTGGAGAAGAAAATAATTAAAAATCAATTATATGAAATTGATTTGGAGTGAAGAAAATGGAATTAGGAGGTCCCTATTTATAGTTTTTCATATGTCACTTCCTAACGGTCGCATCTTTTGGCAATATTCATTTCAACCAATACATCGCACCATTTCATGATTGATGGTCTAGATTGCACCTTATCAAAAGGTCGTGACTTTTCGTTAAGCACCTTTTCACTCTAAGAGTCGCACCCAATTTTCGTTACAACCATTAGAGATTTTTTTTTTTTTTTAATTTTTTTTCACACATTTTAATCTTTTTATTAAATTTCAAAAATCACACAAGATTGTTGTTTGCATAATATTATCTTAATTAAAGTTCGGACGCACTTCAAGATTTGTGGGGGATGTCGTCATTTTCTTCAAATTAGAATATTGAGGTATTCGAAAATATTTGAAATATAAACAACAATGTAATGAATACCTTGTTAAATGGAAGATGCTTATAATGTTAAAAATTGAATATACAATGCAAGGATTCAAAATCTACAAGTAAATATGTTTTACTATTAAGAGTGTAGTTTCTTCCGTGAAAATCCTCCATACAACTTCAAAATAGGGGAAAAAATAAGAAAAAAAAAATAGAACTTTCAATCAAGTTAGAAGTATGATGGCTTAAAAAATGTTCAAAGGAATTCCTAATTGATGACAATTTGTGCATATTATGATTTAATCAAGATAGGCATAGAAGGTCATATATAATGGTAAATCTCGATATATACGTCGTAAACACAATATCATTTGACAGTTTCTCTTGAATGGAACAATACCGATCGTTCTATTGAAGAATAACTTATCAAATCCATTTACAAATGAGTTATTATCTGAGATTGAATAATTGGTACATCGAGGAAATGAGTGTAAAGTCTAAACTAATGGGTCAACTTAATGAATACCTAACCTGACAATTGGAGATCCAACGGATTAGGTTCAATAGAATAACTAGTTATGATTGACTCGATAAGAAGCACTTCGGAGTTTTAACTCCTCCCCATTTCTATGATACAAATAAGTGCTACCTATAAAATACTGGTTAGGATAAGATATGCTTTTAATGATAACTATATCTTATAAATAATATAAGTAGAATATTGTAGGGTACTCTTTTTAAAACATTATCTATGTGAGTAGAACTTGGCCGGTTCCATGAGTATTTTACTTAAGCAAAATCTATCTTAAGATTGTTGGATAAATTAGTGCATGAATAAAGCCATAATAAGATGCAAATATCTTAGTAACCACACAAAATATTGCATTTTCTGTTATAATTTCACGTACTAATCTAAACTCAGGGTACAATAAGCTTTGTTACATCTATGCATTAAGTTTGACAGAAAGCTATATATGCATACGTCTGTTAATTGATGAAGTGTTCCTCCTACTCATAAATTTGACGCGCTTATTTGACAAATAATCGTGATCTTTAATTTAAGTCAATTCAATACTCAATATCTTATGAATATCAAGTAGTTATAATAAACTCTCCAAGTGAGATAGCCATGATTCTATGCACTTCTTTTTAGACTTCAAAAACCACAAGGATTCAATTGTATAAAATTGTAAATTACAATAGGTTAATAAACATCAATGATCATTAAAATTTTAAGTAATTACATCAATAATCGTTGAAGTTATTTTGTTACAATAATACTCACTCAAGTTTCTAAATATTGCACTAATGATCATTCGATTAAAAATTAACATTAAATCTTACATGGCACAACTAAATGTGTCATCAATTGATATTATTTATTACACCAAGTCCACAAAAATCCTGGTTAAAAAAAGTGTAGGACACGTATATGTTTTAAAGTAAAAAAATCAAACCAAAAGTTTAATTGTAGCTTGGGCTCCATTAAAAATTGATTTTGGGAAAAAATGAATTTTGGAATGTATAGTTGAAAATAAGAAAAAGAAAAATACATTTCCACAAAAATCGAGCCCAAACAGAAAATTTTCCCTATTTGAACTCCATTTTGGACCAAAATACATTTTAAAAGTATTTTGTTGGTGATTGCATGATTAAAAAATAAAAAATAAAAATATTTTTAATATACGTATAAAATTATTTTATGGAAGAATGTGTAATTAAAAAATAAATTTTGAAAAAAAATGAGTTTTTTTGTAAAAACGAGGCCCCATACATAGACATGTATTATGTTTTCTAATCTGAATGTATTTAATCCAATTTTTTAACTCCCACTTAGCATAACAAATATCATCATTTGGTAACACCTATCATCACTTAATGATGCCATATACAATTTAATAATAATAATAATAATAATATTATTATTATTATTTTTATTTTTTTGACAAAGTAACCATTAGTGTAATAGTTACAAATTTAAGAGACTTAGCGTAAGAAAATTACTTTAACGGCCATTGACAAAATTAGTCAAAACTTAAGTGAGCATTGACGTAATGTTCATAAAACACAATATTTGCAATCCTAGCATGAAATGGAGGGGCTCTGATCATTTAAAGGGCGTTCGAAAGATCACTAAAACTATCAACAACGTAATTTTTTTTTCATGGTTTATAGTATAGTAGGTTCATAACCAAATTTTAAAAAATAAGCACGTAGCCATCATAATATACCCTTCAAATCATGTCTTCAGCTCGAAGCATTGGTGGCATACTACAGGCACAAACACTTCAGACCATAAAGTGAGTTATCAAAATCAGACTTCCCCTTCAAATCAGCCAGTATGAAAGAATACATTCAGAAATGACCAATAAGTTTTTAACAAGTAATTCAAATTCAATACTACATGAAAAAAATAAAAGAGTGATGGAATGTAAGGAGTTCAAGATTGATAAATTGCAGTGCTCAAGAAAAGTACAATTAAACACAAGAAAACTTTGTAGATTCCAGGAAGCAACCTAAGTTGGTGGTCCTAAAAGTAAAATCCTAGCTTAAAAAAAGGCCGGACTATGAAGTCAGTTCATCTCATGTCTAATATAACTTACCATTTAAAACTTTCTAAACTCTTAAGTCCAGAATTGTACTAACAAACGTAAAAGAAATATTTAGCTGGACACTACAAAGAAGGGGGAAGATGTGACAGTGTTGCTTGCAATGCACGCATGGACAAAGAAAGACAGTTGCACAGTAGTTGAATTTACTCATTAGCGTTTCTTCTTGCTTCCCCTTGCACCACTGGATTTTGATGGAGTTGCAACCAGGTGTTAGATTTATTAAATTAAATCGTCCATGTTGAATCATTAAGAATATTTAACCGAATGCGGAAGCGTACCTGAATCAGACATGGTTACTGTAATGAATAATTCCTGCGGCTTTAGTCTTCCAGATCAACACGTTGTTCTTTTGTTTCTCTCTGGTGATAGGATCCAGAATGAATGAATGCAGAACGTGTGATGCGGGGACCATAACCCTATATATATATAGATTGTCTAGTTAACCTAATTCGGCCCATCATGAATTAGGAACAGGCCCGGTCTCTACACATAAAAGCCCATACTTTAATTAGATGCATTAAAACCCAGACGGGCTTAACTAAAATTGATAGCCTTTAATTCAATACACAATATTTCACATATAAGCCCATATAATCGATTAAAACCTTACAATCTCCCACTTGGGCTGTATGTGTTACCTTATAATTGTGCATTAAATATAACCTTATGAGTACTCAGAATTTTGCTATCATTACCGAATGCATCCCCAAACAATCCGGTCCATCAATCATATCAACATAGGATCAAAGCGGCTTTCGCTACCTTCTATTGTAGCTAAACCCATCAATGGTCACATATATCAATACAACTGAATGACATGGATCAAACATGGATGTGTAGCATAGAAATTGCATGTAATGTGGTCTTATCATGCCTATTTCCAACTGGTCCACCTTAATACCTTAGTGAGATCATTTTCAAACAAATTCAAAGATAATAAACCAAAAACTTTATAACTGAAAATAACATTAACCATAAACCATATCCAAAATGATAGTACATGTGTCTAATATGAAAAGCAAAAAATATACAAACTCCCACTGAAACTAGATATCCTCAAGAGATACTACACCCATATGAGCAGTGTGCTCATGAAAGACCTTGGGTATTAATCCCTTAGTAAGCGGATCCGCAATCATGGAGTTTGTCCCGATATGCTCTATAGACACCTGTCCACTCTGAACTCTTTCTTTAACAGCCAGGAATTTGATCTCTATATGCTTTGACTTTGTCGAGCTCCTGTTGTTATTTGAATACAGTACTGCTGATTTATTGTCACAAAATAACTTGAGTGGTCTTTCTATATTGTCCACAATGCGCAGCACAGTGACAAAATTTCGTAGCCATATTCCTTGGTTTGATGCCTCATAATATGCTATAAACTCCGCTGCCATGGTGGAAGTAGCTATGAGTGTCTGCTTAGCACTCTTCCAGGAAATAGCACCTCCAGCAAGTAGGTAAATATAGCCTGAAGTGGATCTCCTTCTATCTTGGCATCCCGCGAAATCGGAATCAGAATAACCAATGATCTCCAACTGATCCGATCTCTTGTATGTGAACATGTAGTCTTTTGTTCTCTGTAAATACCGCATGACCCGTTTGGTTGCTTTCCAATGATCCATTCCCGGGTTACTTAAATATCTCCCTAGCATCCCAACAACGTACGCTATATCCGGATGCGTACAAACCTGAGCATACATCAGACTCCCTACAGCTGAGGAATAAGGAATCTTCTGCATTTCTTTAATTTTCAAGTCATTCTTGGGGCATTGACTTAAACTGAACTTATCTCCTTTAGCTACAGGGGTGTCACCTGGTTTACAATCTTGCATGCCATATCTTTTAAGCACCTTTTCGATATAGCCCTTTTGCGATAATCCAAGAATACCCCGAGAACAATCTCGGTGTATCTGAATTCCTAAAACAAAGGAGGCGTCACCAAGATCTTTCATCTCAAAATTCTTTGCTAGAAATCTCTTGGTTTCGTGTAATACGCCTATATCGTTGCTGTCAAGCAAAATGTCATCGACATATAAAACCAGGAAAATATACTTACTCCCACTGAACTTGTGGTATATACAATCATCGACCAGATTCATCTCAAAGCCAAATGAGATGATTACTTGATGAAACTTGTAATACCATTGACGAGACGCTTGTTAGAGTCCATAGATGAATTTCTTTAATTTGCAAACCATTTGCTTTGCATCATCCGATACAAAGTTTTCTGGTTACACCATATAAATTGTTTCATCAATGTCACCATTGAGAAACGTTGTCTTAACATCCATCTGATGTAACTCAAGGTTGAAATGCGCTACCAATGCCATTATAGCCCTGAAAGAGTCTTTTGAAGAAATTGGAGAGAAAGTCTCTTTATAATCAATGCCTTCTTTCTGTGTAAAGCCCTTTGTGACAAGACGAGCCTTATACCTCTCTACATCACCTTTCGAATCCCTCTTGGTTTTAAATATCCATTTGCAACTAATGGGTTTCGTACCTTTAGGCAATGGAACGAGATCCCATACGTCATTGTCCTTCATAGACTTTATCTCTTCATTCATGGCATTGAGCCACTTTTGAGAGTTAGAACTTTCCATGGCTTGACGGAAGTTGATAGGATCATCTTCCACCACACCAATGTCAACTTCATGTTCTTGGAGAAATACGATGTAATCATCTGAAATCGCACTTCTCTTCTCTCTAGTGGATCTTCTTAATGCCATTGGTTCTTGAGAATGTAGAGTTTGTTCCTCTGGAACAATTTGTTGACCTTCAGAGGGAGATACAATGACATTGTCTTGATCCGGAGTTGTTTCTTGAACAATGACAGGGATAAAAGACTGATCATTGTCAATGGCAATTGGAGGGATTTCAACATATTCCTCTTCAAAGACAAAGTCTGTAACCCTTTCTCCCCCCGCAAACTCAACATCCTCAAAGAACCGAGCATTTCCTGTCTCGAAAATTGCCTTAGTTGTGGGATCATAAAACTTGTAACCCCTGGACCTTTCAGAATATCCAATAAAATAGCAACTGATAGTTCTTGCGTCCAGTTTCTTTTCATTTGGCTTATAAGGCCTTGCCTCGGCTGGACATCCCCAAATGTGTAGATGTTTCAAAATAGGCATTTTGCCCGTCCAAAGCTCATAAGGGGTTTTATCAGTGGCCTTAGTTGGAACTCTGTTGAGTATATATGCTGCGGTCTTTAATGCTTCACCCCAGAGTGATTCTGGCAAGGTAGTATGAGCAATCATACTTCTCACCATGTCCTTAAGCGTTCTGTTTCGTCTCTCAGCAACACCATTCATAGTGGGCGAACCCGGCATAGTGTACTGTGGAACAATACCGCATTCCTCTAGGAATTTAGCAAATGGTCCTGGACGTTGTTCACCTGAATCGTCATATCTGCCATAGTATTCACCACCACGGTCAGATCTGACGCTTTTAATCCTTTTGCCGAGTTGGTTCTTAACTTCAGCTTTATAGTTTTTGAACACATCCAGTGACTATGATTTTTCATGAATGAGATATATATAGCCATATCTTGAAAAGTCGTCTGTGAACGTTATAAAATATTGTTGACCATTCCAAGAAGCCGTAGGGAATGGTCCACAAATGTCTGTATGTATAAGTTCTAAGACGTCCAAAGTCCTGTTGGCTAGAAATCTCTTTTTATTGGTTTGTTTTCCCTTTATACAGTTAACACACATGTCATAATCTGTAAAGTCAAGGGGATCGAGAATCCCATTGGACACAAGTCTCTCAATTCTCCTTTTGGAGATGTGACCTAATCTCTTGTGCCACAACGAGGCAGAATTCTCGCCGATTAATTTACGTTTTACACCTCTAGTACTTACATGCAAGAATTCATTAAAAGAAGCAATTGTGTCAATTAAATAAAGATGATCGTAACCTGATAAAGAACCGGAACCAACCAATTTTGAATCATGAAACAAACTAAATTTTTCATTCCCAAATGAACAAGAATAACCAGATTTGTCCAAAGCAGAAATAGAAATCAAATTCCGTCTAAAGGACGGTACAATAAATGTCTCATTAAGATCCAAATAACATCCAGCTTTTAACAATAATCTAAATTTTTCTATTGCCTCTACTTCCACCGTCTTGCCATCGCCAACATAGATGTGTCTTTCACCATCACTTGATTTTCGGCAACTTAGGCAACCCTGCATAGACATACTGATGTGAGTTGTTGCACCAGAATCAATCCACCATGTATGTCTAGGTACAAAACTTAAATTAACCTCAGAACAAACCAAATGAAGAAGAGTACTTTTCTCAAGGTTATCAAGGAAACCCTTAGCCGTAGTCACCTTACCGGACATAGTGCCCCAGAATGCTTCTGGAATAGCACGCTTTATGACCATTAAGCTTATGCGATTTGATCGTTCCCACTTTTCCATCTCCCTCTTATTATTGGAGGTACTCTTATCAATGAGTGCAGCAGGTTGATCAACCCGTAAAGCAAGATCCAGGTCCATGACTCCGAGAACAATCATCACGTTCTCTTGCCATGCCTTGAAATTTGTGCCATTAAGCATTGGAATTGAATTGATGCTAGCAGAGATATTAGCAGCAGAACCTGAAACTGAATTGGAGAACAATTAATTTGAATAGCTCACATGAATATCCTTAATATGCAAATAATAATAATAATAATCTCAAATAATGGTAGGGCCCATCACAAGATACCTAGCACAACATCAATATTTAGTCTTTGGACAGAAATATTGACTTGTAAGTGGTACTCTTGGTGTAGTGATCAAATATTGACAATAAAACAATATGTCAACCAATAAACCTTTCTTTGGACCGATTTATTGATCACACATTAAACGAAATAATTGTCACATGTTTATCACCACAGGTGTACGTGTAATTCGGCTGAATATTAATCTTCCTTTGGGCCGATCAAGTATTCCCATGAATGACACATACATAACACACCTTTTAATATTCTAAGTTAGTTAATTTCCGCAAGAGAGGTTGTTTTGACAACATGTTGCTTCAATTAATTCACTTTTGAATATTATATCTCTTAAAAAGAGTCTTTTGTACCAAAATTTGAGAAGAGAAATCGCTAATTTTGCATATTTGATTTTGTTTTATACTATAGGGACTTTAAGGTTAATAATTCAGAACTTTAAGGGTTGAAAATTAATTATTCAAAACTTCAGGGGTTAATAATTAATTATTGGAAACTTTATGGGTCAAAAATTGATTATTAAAAATTTAAGGTTCCAAAAATTAATTATTAGAAACTTCAGTGGCCAATTTAAACCAATTATGAACTTTTAAGGGCTTAATTATTAAATTCAGAACTTTAATGGCCCAAATTAATTAATTTTCAAACTTTAGGGACTGAATTATTAAACCCGAAACTTTAAAAGGCCCAATTGGATGAATTTTAACCTTAGGGGGCTGAATAACCAAATTTTAAAACTTAAGGGACTCAATCTTTAAATATTTAAAACTTAACCCTAATTTTAAATTGCAACCAAGTCCCTCAAAACTTCTAATTTTCAGAAGAGGCCCCCGCCTCCATACCACCAGGAGAAGCGGCGCCCGCCAGCACCTAGCTCGCTGCCTGAATCAGACATATATCACAAGGCAGCCGGAAGAACTGAATCACTTAAGCAGACGTGAAACGGCAAAATTAATGAAACCACAATATTTGACCAAAGCATATTATACATGGAAGCAAACATATTTTATAATATACAATGTCATTACTTTATTGCCAAATTGAATCTCAATCAGTAAGGAAGCCGCAATATTGACCAAATCATATTTAATAATCATATTCAATGGCTGTATGTAAAATGGGATTCATATTCAACAGAGAAAAATTGATGGCAGCCGTATATAGCTATTCACGCCACAAATATTGTTTCACATGGCAGCGTAAATTAATGACTAGAAATTCCGTGCGAACAAATTTTCTGTTTCCTTAAATCTGAATCAGACATGTTGAACAGAAACTTGATCTGAATCAATAACCTAACTTTCAGAATTTTAAACCTCAATTTCTCAAAAATTCAACAATGGATTGGCTCTGATACCACTTGTTAGATTTATTAAATTAAATCGTCCATGTTGAATCATTAAGAATATTTAACCGAATGCGAAAACGTACCTGAATCAGACATGGTTACTGTAATGAATAATTCCTGCGGCTTTAGTCTTCCAGATCAACACATTGTTCTTTTGTTTCTCTCTGGTGATGGGATCCAGAATGAATGAATGCAGAACGTGTGATCCGGGGACCATAACCCTATATATATAGATTGCCTAGTTAACCTAATTCGGCCCATCATGAATTAGGAACAGGCCCGATCTCTACACATAAAAGTCCATACTTTAATTAGATGCATTAAAATCCAGACGGGTTTAACTAAAATTGATAGTTTTTAATTCAATACACAATATTTCACATATAAGCCCATATAATCGATTAAAACCTTACACCAGGTACATAAACAATATAACTACAGAGACCACAGAGATAAGGGGCCTGTATTTCACCAACAGCCTCTGCACAAGTTAAGTTTAGAGTAAACAATAATATCAAATTTTAGATTGACACAAATAGCCTCTGCTGTTCACTATAAAGCTGGAAAGATCTTGATACAGATACTTTTATGGGCTATACTACAAAAACAGTGGAACATTTATCAAGAGTGAACTTACCTTAGCCTGCAAGATTTCAGATGCAATCGCATAACAATTCCATGAGAAAAGAAAAACAGCAAGGATCATTAAGGAACAATAAAAATGTTTAAATCTATCTATGTCAAAGCTTACCCACTCAAACTTCTTCTCGGGAGGCCTATCTGATAGAATATCAAGAGGCAGGATCGGAGTTGAGTATGCTTCCTAAAATATAGACAGTCAAAAGACATTGACATTGCACAACATTTGCAAAATGACATTTGATATAAGAAAACATACACAGACGACACAACTATGTGACAGTGCCAAACCTGTAAAGCAGATTTGTGGGGACACGGAATGTGATAACTGCTGGTGCTCCATAAAACATAGTTTTGGTTTTGGTTTCCAACTCGAAGGAATGTGACAGAAGTGTCCCCCTACAATCATCCAAATTTAGCAGGGTAAAGAGATTAGTCATGGACAGACTTACAGCAAGTGTAGATTGAAAAAGGAAGATCAACAACACGAATAGAGGGGGAAAATTCATTAAATTAGGAACTCACACATCAATCCTTTCCCATGACGTTGAAGTGTTACCAGAGACGATATCGAATATGTCTTGGGTCCAACCACCATCATTAAGGGTTGCGTCATATGCAGTCCTAAACATTCAAATCGAGTACACATTGTCACACAATCCCAGAATTACATTAGCAGACACAAACACATTGAACGAAAGGAAATTCATCTTTTTATTTGAAGTCCGATCACCAACAATAATAGTTTTGTCCTTATGAAATAATATATCCATGGGTTTTCGAAAGCACAGATGTAAGATTTTAATCGATTATGTGGGCTTATATGTGAAATATTGTGTATTGGATTAAAGGCTATCAATTTTGGTTAAGTCCATCTGGACTTTAATGCATCTAATTAAAGTATAGGCTTTTATGTGTAGATACCAGGTCTATTCCTAATTCATGATAGGCCGAATTAGGTTAACTAGGCAATCTATATATATAGGGTTATGGTCCCCGGATCACACGTTCTGTATTCATTCATTCTGGATCCCATCGCCAGAGAGAAACAAAGGAACAACGTGTTGATCTGGAAGACTAAAGTCGCAGGAATTATTCATTACAATAATCATGTCTGATTCAGTACGCTTCCGCATTCGGTTAAATATTCTTAATGATTCAACATAGATGATTTAATTTAATAAATCTAACAAGTGGTATCAGAGCCAATCCATTGTTGAATCTTTAAGAAATAGAGGTTTTATTAATTTTGAATTTTGGGTTATTCGATTTGCCATTCACGTTAACGGTACTACTACTGTTGATTCTATAAAATCACTATACATAAGAAAGTCCAATATTACGACTGCGTGTATAATTTCTAGCGTATGTATGTGATTTTGTTCTGCCTTTTGATTAATTAATAGAGTTAAGATTCTGTGTTTGGCTAATTTCAACTCAATGATTACGGCTGTTTCATAATTCCTTCTATGCACCATTTATGTTGCCTTTGTATAAATTATATATATCAATTATCATGAAAAAGTCAAACTTTACGGCTAATGTTGAGAGTATGGCAGCCATGTGAGAATGCTATTATATTTATATGCTAATTTAATCTTGTGCATGCTGCCATGTGTGTGTATATATATATATATATATATATATATATATATATATATATATATATATTGAGAATTTCAGTTTATAGGGTGCCTCCCAGATCTGGAATTTCTGATTTTCAGCGATTTTGGGTAAATTTTGGGGGCAGGGGTCTCTTGTGTAAATTTAATGATTTCAGGTCCTTGGTTGTAATTTAAAATTAGGGTTAGGTTTTCTAATTTTAAGATTCAGTCCCTTAATTTTAAACTTTGGTTATACAGCCCCCTAAGGTTTAAATTCATCTATTGGACCTCTTAAAGTTTCGAATTTAATAATTCAGCCCCTAAAGTTTGAAAATTAATTAATTTTGGCAATTAAAGTTCTGAATTTTACATTTAAGTCCCTGAAAGTTCATAATTGGTTTAAATTGGCCTCTAAAGTTTCTAATAATTAATTTTTGGATCCCTAAAATTTTTAATAATCAATTTTTGACTCATAAAGTTTTCAATAATTAATTATTAACCCCTAAAGTTTTGAATAATTAATTTTCAACCCCTAAAGTTCTGAATTATTAACTTTAAGGTCCTTATAGTATAAAACAAAATCAAATATGCAAAATTGGTGATTTCTCTTCTCAAACTTTGGTACAAAAGACTCTTTTTAAGAGATATAATATTCGAATGTGAATTAATTGAAGCAAAATGTTGCCAAAGCAACCTCTCTTGCGAAAATTAACTAACTTAGAATATTAAAAGGTGTTTGTGTATGTGTCATTCATGGGAATACTTGATCGGCCCAAATGAAGATTAATATTCAGCCGAATTACACGTGCACCTGTGGTGATAAACATGTGACAATTATTTGGTTTAATGTGTGATCAATAAATCGGTCCAAAGAAATGTTTATTGATTGACATATTATTTTATTGTCAATGTTTGATCACTACACCAATAGTACCACTTACAAGTCAATATTTCTGTCCAAAGACTAAATATTGATATTGTGCTAGGTATCTTGTGATGGACCCTACCATTATTTGAGATTATTATTATTATTTGCATATTAAGGATATTCATGTGAGCTATTCAAATTAATTGTTCTCCAATTCAGTTTCAGGTTCTGCTGCTAATATCTCTGCTAACATCAATTCAATTCCAATGCTTAATGGCACAAATTTCAAGGCACGACAAGAGAACATGATGATTATCCTCGGAGTCATAGACCTGGATCTTGCTTTACGGGTTGATCAACCTGCTGCACTCACTAATAAGAGTACCTCTGACGACAAGGGGGAGATGGAAAAGTGGGAACGATCAAATCGCATAAGCTTAATGGTCATAAAGTGTGCTATTCCAGAAGCATTCTGGGGCACTATGTCCGATAAGGTGACTACGGCAAAGGGTTTCCTTGAGGACTTTGAGAAAAGGTTTGCCAAGAATGAAAAGACTGAAACTAGTACACTTTTGGAAAATCTAATCTCAATGAGGTACAAAGGAAAAGGAAACATAAGGGAGTACACTATGGAAATGTCTCATGCTGCTTCAAAACTAAAGGCACTCAAGTTGGATTTATCTGAAAACTTGTTAGTGCACTTGGTTCTGATATCCCTTCCGGCACATTTCAGTCAATTTAAAGTGAGTTATAACTGTCAAAAGGAATCATGGTCCCTTAATGAGCTCATCTCACATTGTGTCCAAGAAGAGGAAAGCTTGAAGCATGATAAGACAGAAAGTGCTCATCTGGCCAGCACCTCCAAGGACAAAAGGAACAAGAAAAGGAAAAATGATAAGGTAGCTGCGGGTACAGCATCACACAAGAAACAACATAAGGATCCAACTGAAAGTGGTTGGTTCTTCTGTGGAGCTGTAGGTCATAATAAGAAGAACTGTACCAACTACCACGCGTGGCGTGTCAAGAAAGGTATTCTTCTTCATTTGGTTTGTTCTGAGGTTAATTTAAGTTCTGTACCTAGACATACATGGTGGATTGATTCTGGTGCAACAACTCACATCAGTATGTCTATACAGGGTTACCTGAGTTGCCGAAAACCAAGTGATGGTGAAAGACACATCTATGTTAGCGATGGCAAGACGGTGGAAGTAGAGGCAATAGGAAAATTTAGATTATTGTTAAAAACAGGATGTTATTTGGATCTTAATGAGACATTTATTGTACCGTCCTTTAGACGGAATTTGATTTCTATTTCTACTTTGGACAAATCTGGTTATTCTTGTTCATTTGGGAATGGAAAATTTAGTTTGTTTCATGATTCAAAATTGGTTGGTTCCGGTTCTTTATCAGGTTACGATAATCTTTATTTGATTGACACGACTGCTTCTTTTAATGAATTCTTGCATGTAAGTACTAGAGGTGTAAAGCGTAAATTAACCGGCGAGAATTCTGCCTCGTTGTGGCACAAGAGATTAGGTCACATCTCCAAAAGGAGAATTGAGAGACTTGTGTCCAATGGGATTCTTGATCCCCTTGACTTTACAGATTATGACATGTGTGTTAACTGTATAAAGGGAAAACAAACTAATAAATGGAGATTTCAAGCCAACAGGAATTTGGACGTCTTAGAACTTATACATACGGACATTTGTGGACCATTCCCTACGGCTTCTTGGAATGGTCAACAATATTTTATAACGTTCACAGACGACTTTTCAAGATATGGCTATATATATCTCATTCATGAAAAATCACAGTCACTGGATGTGTTCAAAAACTATAAAGCTGAAGTTGAGAACCAACTTGGCAAAAGGATTAAAAGCGTCAGATCTGACCGTGGTGGTGAATACTATAGCAGATATGACGGTTCAGGTGAACAACGTCCAGGACCATTTGCTAAATTCCTAGAGGAATGCGGTATTGTTCCACAGTACACTATGCCGGGTTCGCCCACTATGAATGGTGTTGCTGAGAGACGAAACAGAACGCTTAAGGACATGGTGAGAAGTATGATTGCTCATACTACCTTGCCAGAATCACTCTGGGGTGAAGCATTAAAGACCGCAGCATATATACTCAACAGAGTTCCAACTAAGGCCACTGATAAAACCCCTTATGAGCTTTGGACGGGCAAAATGCCTATTTTGAAACATCTACACATTTGGGGATGTCCAGCCGAGGCAAGGCCTTATAAGCCAAATGAAAAGAAACTGGACGCAAGAACTATCAGTTGCTATTTTATTGGATATTCTGAAAGGTCCAGGGGTTACAAGTTTTATGATCCCACAACTAAGGCAATTTTCGAGACAGGAAATGCTCGGTTCTTTGAGGATGTTGAGTTTGCGGGGGGAGGAAGGGTTACAGACTTTGTCTTTGAAGAGGAATATGTTGAAATCCCTCCAATTGCCATTGACAATGATCAGTCTTTTATCCCTGACATTGTTCAAGAAGCAACTTCGGATCAAGACAATGTCATTGTATCTCCCTCTGAAGGTCAACAAATTGTTCCAGATGAACAAACTCTACAGCCTCAAGAACCAATACCATTAAGAAGATCCACTAGAGAAATGAGAAGTGCGGTTTCAGATGATTACATCGTATTTCTCCAAGAACATGAAGTTGACATTGGTGTGGTGGAAGATGATCCTATCAACTTCCGTCAAGCCATGGAAAGTTCTAACTCTCAAAAGTGGCTCAATGCCATGAATGAAGAGATAAAGTCTATGAAGGACAATGACGTATGGGACCTCGTTCTATTGCCTAAAGGTGCGAAACCTATTGGTTGCAAATGGATATTTAAAACCAAGAGGGATTCGAAAGGTGATGTAGAGAGGTATAAGGCTCGTCTTGTCGCAAAGGGCTTTACACAGAAAGAATGCATTGATTATAAAGATACTTTCTCTCCAGTTTCTTCAAAAGACTCTTTCAGGGCTATAATGGCATTGGTAGCGCATTTCGACCTTGAGTTACATCAGATAGATGTTAAGACAACGTTTCTCAATGGTGACATTGATGAAACAATTTATATGGTGCAACCAGAAAACTTTGTATCGGATGATGCAAAGCAAATGGTTTGCAAATTAAAGAAATCCATTTATGGACTCAAACAAGCGTCTCGTCAATGGTATTACAAGTTTCATCATGTAATCATCTCATTCGGCTTTGAGATGAATTTGGTCGATGATTGTATATACCACAAGTTCAGTGGGAGTAAGTATATTTCCTTGGTTTTATATGCCGATGACATTTTGCTTGCCAGCAACGATATAGGCGTATTGTACGAAACCAAGAGATTTCTAGCAAAGAACTTTGAGATGAAAGATCTTGGTGACGCCTCCTTTGTATTAGGAATCCAGATACACCGAGATCGTTCTCGGGGTATTCTTGGATTATCGCAAAAGGGCTATATCGAAAAGGTGCTTAAAAGATATGGCATGCAAGATTGTAAACCAGGTGACACCCCTGTGGCTAAAGAAGATAAGTTCAGTTTAAGTAAATGCCCTAAGAATGACTTGGAAATTAAAGAAATGCAGAAGATTCCTTATTCCTCAGTTGTAGGGAGTCTAATGTATGCTCAGGTTTGTACGCGTCCGGATATAGCGTACATTGTTGGGATGCTAGGGAGATATGTAAGTAACCCGAGAATGGATCATTGGAAAGCAGCCAAACGGGTCATGCGGTATTTACAGAGAACAAAAGACTACATGCTCACATACAGAAGATCGGATCAGTTGGAGATCATTGGTTATTCTGATTCCGATTTCGCGGGATGCCAAGATAGTAGGAGATCCACTTCAGGCTATATTTACCTACTTGCTGGAGGTGCTATTTCCTGGAAGAGTGCTAAGCAGACACTCATAGCTACTTCCACCATGGCAGCGGAGTTTATAGCATGTTATGAGGCATCAAACCAAGGAATATGGCTGCGAAATTTTGTCACTGGACTGCGCATTGTGGACAATATAGAAAGATCACTCAAGTTATTTTGTGACAATAAATCAGCAGTACTGTATTCAAATAACAACAGGAGCTCGACGAAGTCAAAGCATATAGAGATCAAATTCCTGGCTGTTAAAGAAAGAGTTCAGAGTGGACAGGTGTCTATAGAGCATATCGGGACAAACTCCATGATTGCGGATCCGCTTACTAAGGGATTAATGCCCAAGGTCTTTCATGAGCACACCGCTCATATGGATTTAGTATCTCTTGAGGATATCTAGTTTCAGTAGGAGTTTCTATATTTTTGCTTTTCATATTAGACATATGTACTGTCATTTTGGATATGGTTTATGGTTAATGTTATTTTCAGTTATAAAGTTTTTGGTTTATTATCTTTGAACTTGTTTGAAAATGATCTCACTAAGGTATTAAGGTGGACCAGTTGGAAATAGGCATGATAAGACCACATTACATGCAATTTTCATGCTACACATCCATGTTTGATCCATGTCATTCAGTTGTATTGATATATGTGACCATTGATGGGTCTAGCTACAATAGAAGGTAGCGAAAGCCGCTTTGATCCTATGTTGATATGATTGATAGACCGGATTGTTTGGAGATGCATTCGGTAATGATAACAAAATTCTGAGTACTCATAAGGTTATATTTAATGCACAATTATAAGGTAACACATACAGCCCAAGTGGGAGATTGTAAGGTTTTAATCGATTATGTGGGCTTATATGTGAAATATTGTGTATTGGATTAAAGGCTATCAATTTTGGTTAAGCCCGTCTGGGCTTTAATGCATCTAATTAAAGTATGGGCTTTTATGTGTAGATACCAGGTCTATTCCTAATTCATGATAGGCCGAATTAGGTTAACTAGGCAATCTATATATATAGGGTTATGGTCTCCGGATCACACATTCTGTATTCATTCATTCTGGATCCCATCGCCAGAGAGAAACAAAGGAACAACGTGTTGATCTGGAAGACTAAAGTCGCAGGAATTATTCATTACAATAATCATGTCTGATTCAGTACGCTTCCGCATTCGGTTAAATATTCTTAATGATTCAATATAGATGATTTAATTTAATAAATCTAACACAGACTTCAATGGCTGTTGATCCAGGGAACATGCAGAATTTCGTTCACGCTATTCCATTTAAATATTAGAAGGTGATTAATAGAGGGCAAACTAGCAGTAGTTAAACATTATTCCATGATATTTAGGTGTATGGCTAGTTTCGTGTAGATTTACATAATAATGCCTTATAGTATTATCCACACGATTCTTCTTTAATTTGGATCACAAATAGTACATTAAATACTTAACTTATAAATTAAAAAGTAAAAACACAAAATTACTTAGTATGTAGAGAAATTCATATCTAATTCCTTAAATTTTTTGTATACTTGAGTTATTCAGAACTAAAAATTCTTGCGAACGGATCTCAAACGCGTCGAAAAAATTATTTTCTTTCTTCCCCTCCCCCCCCCCTCTTTTCCTTCCATCTATGATCTACCGTTCTCTCTCTCTCTCTCTCCCCCCCCCTCTCTTTCTCTTCCTTCTCTTTTCTCTCTCTCACTCAATAATTAATGTCAGACTTTTTCCTTGTCAACTCGGCATAATTTGAATCCCTGTTGGTTGTCGGTTAAAAATCCCTGTTTGTATAGCGTTATTGTTGTGGTTGACCTCCTCTGCGACGTCGTTTTTATTGAAGACGGACTGGGCTTGGCCATTGGACTTGGAATAGTCAAGTAGCCGATTGGATTGGTCTAAGTTTCCTCTGAAATTTGCCTGTTGCACCATCTCGAACCATCACTACCGAACTACTATATATTCATATACATTTTATGTACAAATGAAATTTGGAATATTTTTGGTTGAAGCTTTTTCATTTTCCAAAGAATCGCATTTGATTTTGAACATATATTCGATGACGTAGATATAATAGTTGCTAGGTCAAATTAAAGTTTAACGGATCATGTCGAACCATGGCCACCAAAATATATCTTCAAATATGTACAAATGAAATTTGGAATATTTTTGGTTGAAGGTGTAGTTTTTTTCCTTTTCAAAGAATCGCATTTGATTTTGAATATATGTTTCATTATGTAGACATAATAGTTGTTAAGCCAAATTAAAGTTTAATGGGTCACGTCAAACCATGGCGACCAAAATATTTCTTCATACATGTACAAATGAAATTTGATTTATGATAGGATCATAAGTATTGATGAGCAAATAATTGCATAATAGTGGAGTTAATCTAAAAAATGGTCACTGAAATTTGTTATGACCTCAAAAAAACAAAAAAAAAAAAAAAAAAAAAAAACACGTGGCCACCACACTTAGCCCCTGTTATACAGCCTTTTTTTTTGTTGGTCTAGAATGAATTTTTGAATAGTAAATTTTTGAAGAATGTATGATTAAAAAGTAGGAAATTTTTTGAATTTATGTAAATAATATTTTATTGTAAGAATATGTGGTTAAAAATGAGAATGGGTCACTTTGGTTCATATTACCTTGCATTTTCTCATGGGGTTTGAATATACGAGGCTCATACCGCGACCTATTTCTAGGTGCTCTGGCGCTTAATCTATCAAATATGCTGACAGACCTTTCTGGTCTTCACTCTCATTCGTAAATCGGATGAAAAATCACCTTTCCATTGAATGAGTTATTCGCAAGTCGGCCACATGCGTAATTTGTAAATACATCCACTCTTACCTCTCTTCCAATAGGTTGGCACCTCTTTTGTGTTATTGCCCTATCACTCTGTATCACTTCCTCTCTCTCTTTTTTCCTACTGGGGCCATTACCCTTGAAAAAGACTTAATTGAGGCATGTCCTAGGGCATTTGTATACTCGCTTGCCCTTGCAGGAGTTGTTGCATTATGGAGTTTTACTCCGTTAAGTTCCTCATATTGGCGGTCATTGTCGTTACTTCTCTGGTGAGGCACGCCATGACAGTACTACCTTTATGAAGGTGAGGTCGACGATAGGTGACATTAGTTCAAATATACTCCTCTTCAGAGAGTCCTTTCTCTTCTCGAATCTCTATCTTCTTCACTTGCACTTATGGTAGGTGGATGCCCTTTTATTCATAGAGAGGGCTTTTTGGAATATATTTTTCTCTTCAAATCCTCATTTTTAATGGAAGACTTAAAACACTCAATAATGAAGAACATTTAGAACTTTCTTTCTTTGAAACTTCCACTTATTCTTTGTTCAAGAGCAAAACCTTTTCAAGGGAGGAGTTGGGTTAATAGTGTGATTTCCCATGAATGGTGCCAATTTTTTGACCTCATTTCTACATTGATGACATGGTTAATAGATTCCAACTCCACTTACGTCCACGCAAATAATCTCCCACACACTTGGAAAAGTCGATAGAAGCAAGTGACCTTCTTTGGTGGAGAAGGAGGTAGCTGCGAATACTTTAACAGTCAACTCAATTAACTTGTATGTATGTATATGAGTGTGGGATGAATATAGACGTGAGCTACTAACGTGTAAGGGCACCGAGGATTTAATGATAACAAAACGAGAAAGCAATGTTTCTTTGAACTGTATAAAATTGCATTACCTTCAAATGACTCTAATGTGAACTTTTATAGTAATAGAGTAGGAAACATTGGATGCAAAGATACGTGATCTCATCCTAATAGTCGAGGTGTCTTCTTTTATGTGTCATTCAATTAATCCTAGGTTCAGGACATCTAATGTTTCTGACAAATAGCCACCTTATAACCTAGGTCTGACCTCTGAAAAGTAAACTAACAAGTTAACTAATGAAATGTCTCCTGCGAGATGTCACATCAATCAATTATATGAAGATCTTGTGCAGATCTCTAGGAAGAGGTAAAATAGGATATTCCTTCTCTCACGAGAGGCAAATTGCCTTGGATTACTTCTGCAGCAAGTTGAGCAAGAGCCTAGGCCATGACCTCTACATGGCACTTCGATTGAGGTCGTGCATTACTTCGGCTACCTTAGTTATGACCTTTGTTAGGCCAGGTAGGATAGAAATGTGGAGTGTGGGTCTAATTAAGCTTTCTAGTTGGCTGTCGGTGACATTATTTGGAGTTTTATGAGAAGGGAAATAACAAATGTTATGAACTGATAATTAATTCTTAACTCTACGCGAAACTAATAGACATAAATATAAAAAATGAACAAAGAACGTACTATTTATAGTGATTCACTTATAACACGTGTTAGGTTTGCTTGTCATTGCAGTTTTCTCAAGTGAAAAAATACGAGGATTGCAACAGTTCTCTCACATGTCTTGTTTTTATATTACTTTAAAATGCCCTCATTTTTATGTAGCCTTTGCGATTGAGGTGATATATCTACATTATAATTAATTAGGTACTACACATTTATTTATTTATTTTAAAATTTAATTTTTAAAGATAATACTTAACAAGTGTAATTCTTACGATCAAGGTAATACATTTGTATCATAGTTAATTAGGTTTGACACATTAGAACACTTATATATATGTGTGTGTAAGTACGTGCGTGCATTTTTTTTAATTTTTTATTTACAGTCAGGGTGATACATCTGCATCATAATTTAGGTTCTACACATTATTAAAACAACAAACACATTTATTTAAAAAAATTACTTTCAAGGATAACACCTCAATTGGAGTAGAAATGAAAGTAAGTTTCATGGATTGCTAGGCGGCTGGCATTCGTTTTTGTAGTTGCATGGCCTCTTTTTATACCCTTTGGGAGGGTTAAAAGAACCTTGGAAGGTCGTTTTCTTCACCCCCGAAGCAGTTGGCGGTACTTTAGCCATTTGATGAAGAGCATCAGGTGAAGGACGCCCTCCCACCTCCCCGACTTTAATTCCGACATTCCCATTGCAATAAACATGAAATTCGATCAGTATTACAATTAAGAGATAGGATTAATTATGAAATCTTAGTACTTATACATCAATGGCTAAAGGAAAATTAAAATGTTATACCAAGAAAGACGCGAAGAGAAACCAAGCCTCTATTGATTTAACAAAAAAGGTTGATAAAAATTTAAGTCAAAGTCAAAAATTATTTTTAACTACACATTTTATGAGATCCATAACTTTCATCAATTTTGAAACCATACATTTCACTAACTTTAAAATCTATTAAAACACTAATTTTTAAAAAAACTAAACAAGGGATGAGAGTCTAAACACCAAAGAAATTACATGAAAATAAAAATATTGAAGATTAAAAAAATAATAATAATAATAATAATTGATGGCTGTGAGGCTTACTAAGTGCATTCGATGGAATGAACAAGGCTGAGAGGGAGAGGAAGAAGAAAAAGAAGATAAAGAAAAGCTTTTGAACCATCTTGTCTTTTGGTTGAAAAGTATTACTTGAGAATGGAAGAGGCTGCCTCTGTTTTTTGGCCTTCTTATAATTCAAAAAAATGGAAAAATAGTAGTGGAGGTTCCTACTTTTCTACTTGCATTGTATTTTGATCCATAACCTTTAAAGAGAGCACTTAAGTCCCAACTTTACATTTTAGTAGTGCTATTGCCCCTTTTCTTGGACTAATAAGTGAGGAATTTTTTGTAAAGATGGTTTTACTCTTACTTCTAAAATTAAAAAAAAAAAAATAAATAAATAAAATAAAATAAAATAAAACTAAAAGAAAGAAGAAAAGAGAAAAAAGGTAACAAAACAAAAAAAGAAAACATTAACCACACACGTTAACCAAAATTTCTAACAATCAATACAAAAAACTAAGGCAGACAAAGAAGATGAGTCTCTTCATTTAAGACAAGTGTAAAACTCTTTTTCGAAGTTTTGACTTATTAATTAAAGATGAGGGTTGAATTGTCCAATAGGGAACAAAATAAATGTTGTCAATGTAAATTTTCATTTTTTTTTTTGAAGGTTGAGGATCAAAATGCAACATGGATTTAAAGCTGAATGACTTCTACTACTATTTTCTCTTGAGATTCTCAAGTCTTTCACTTTGACTTGTCTTGCCTATATACATTTATATTGAGATTGCGATTGGGATTGAGAAAATTTGCACGTAATATATTTGATAAATAATTATAACATTCAATTTTAGTCAATTTAAAATCTAAATCTATTAAAATATTTTAAAATTACCATACTCAAATCCAAACACACCCTGAATTTAATAGATCTAAATCATTAGATTAACTCAAGTTAATAAATATGATCATTTGACAAAGTAGGACCAATCTCTTCTAATTAATTAATAAACTAATTTCAAGCCTCTCCAAAAATACTCTTTATTTTAAAGAGTATTATGAAAAATAATTCAAAATAAATAAAATTGAACATATATATATATATATATATATATATATATATATATATATATTATACAAGTCCAGCAACACATTTTATATATTTATCTTTGTATTGCTTTTTCCCATAACTAATGACAAAATACATTAATGAAAAGAAGACATTGCACTAACTTGACTTGGTCCTGAAATTTTGTTTTGTTAAAATGGTCCTACATTATTCATCGTTCATCTTTCATATTTTGTCATTATCTCTGATATTTTACGTTAACTTTGTCAGATTACAATTTTGTTTTGTTAAAATGGTCCTACATTATTCATCGTTCATCTTTCATATTTTGTCATTATCTCTGATCTTTTACGTTAACTTTGTCAGATTACAGGTCTTTACGTTAACTTGACTGTCATAAAATGGACTAGTGATTGGACCATTGCACCAAATGCACATCAACATAATTACCGTAGGCATGTTCTGAAGATTGCGCATATCACTTAATGAACTAATTTGTGTCATGTACTTCAATTCAGGTTCTATTTTTAAAAAAAAAAATTAAAACTTAGTATAATTTGTATACAATAACAAATATAATTTCGTTTGAGCCATGTAACATTTATTTGGAGGTTTGCAGGGATAACCAACTTTGATAAATATCTCACAAAGATTCCCCCCCCCCCCCCCCCCCCCCTTTTTGTTTTTAGTAAGGTGAATCACATGTGAATTAATATACAATATTAAGAAATGCATTCTATGAATTAGTAATTAGTTCATGTATGACATAGAAATATCATTTATAGATTCGTCCTTTCTAGATTTTACGTGCCTTTTATATTTTAGATGGTAACATAACTATGGATAAGAAAATTTCGTGGATGTTATATATCTGAAGTTGCCGTAAATTTTGGGTCATTGTGCTATACTTGAGGGAAAGAAAAAAGGAGCAGAAAGTCCACCAAATAACATAAAGATTTGGGTCCCATATTTTTATATTTCAACTATAATCTGTTGACCTCATTTCTTCATTGATGACATGGTTAACAGATTCCAAGTCTACTTACGTCCACGTAAATAATCTCCTACATACTTGGAAAAGTCGTTAGAAGCAAGTGACCTTCTTTGGTGGAGAAGGAGGTAGCTGCGAGTACTTTGACGGTCAACTCAGTTAACTTGTATGTATGTATATGAGTGTGGGATGAATATAGACGTGAGCTACTAACATGTAAGAGCACTGAGGGTTTATATGGCCCCCGTTTGGTTCCCATTTTTTCACAATAAAAATAAAAAATATGACCGTTATCCATCACATCCAGCCACCATATTTGACTTTACATCTCTTGTGTGGAGTCCATAATGACTATATTTTTTATTCTCATTTTACAAAAAATGTGTATCAAACGGGACCATGATAACAAAATGAGAAAGCAATGTTACATTGAGCTGTATAAAATTACATTACCTTCAAATGACTCTAAGTGTGAACTTTTATAGTAAAATAGTAGGAAATGTTGGATGCAAAGATACGTGATCTCATCCTAATAGTCGAGGTGTCTTCTTTTATGTGTCATTCAATTAATCCTAGGTTCAGGACATCTAATGTTTCTGACAAACAGCCACCTTATAACCTTGGTCTGACCTCTAAAAAGTAGACTGGCAAATTAACTTATGAAACGTCTGCTGTGAGATGTCACATCAATCAATTATAGGAAGATTTTGTACAGATCTCTAAGAAGAGGTAAAATAGGAGATTCCTTCTCCTATTTCAAGCCTCTCCAAAAATACTCTTTATTTTAAAGAGTATTATGAAAAATAATTCAAAATAAACTAATTTCAAGCCTCTCCAAAAATACTCTTTATTTTAAAGAGTATTATGGAAAAAAAAAATTCAAAAAAAAAAAAAAAAAAAAAAAAAAATTTGAACATACATATATATACACAAGTCCAGCAACACATTTTATATTTTTATGTTTGTATTGCTTTTTCCCATAACTAATGATTAATTTCTCTCCTTTTTCAATCGGTTTCTCTCCAAGAAAAACAGGAAAATTGTGTAATGATAAATGAAAGTATTGAAGACGTTGGAATTTATGGACATTTGGAGAGTTAAATTATTTCTATTTTTTATTTTTAAATATAAAAATGTTTGCTAACCCTTAAAATGAAAAATTAACTCACTAAAACATAGAGAATATGATCAATAAAGAGTCTCTTGAAAATTTAAATACCTACCTAAAAAAGTTGTAGAAATAATAATTAGACGAGAATCCATATTCATATATTAATTTTATTTATTGATTAATATTTCATAAATATTTTTTTTCATTTTTATAACATATATCTGGTAAGCTTAAATTAATAGTACTAAATTGTGTTAAAAGTTCAAATTTTAATAATTATAATATTGATCAATACGATTTAATAGTGTGAACTTAATTAGCAAATTATTCCACTTAATAATTAAGAATGGGCCATGAGGACAAAATACATTAATGAAAAGAAGACCTTGCATTAACTTGACTTGGTCCTAAAATTTTGTTTTGTTAAAATGGTCCTACATTATTCATTGTTCATCTTTCATATTTTGTCATTGTCTCTGGTCATTTACGTTAACTTTGTCAGATTACGGGTCTTTTACGTTAACTTGACTTTCATAAAATGGACTAGCGATTGGACCATTTTACTAAATCCACTGCAACATATTACAGTAGGCATGACTCTGAAGATTGCATATCATTTAATTAATTAATTTGTGTCACGCACTTTAATTCATGTTCTATTTATTTATTTTTTTAAATTAAAACTCAGCACATTTTGTATACATAACAAATATAATTTCGTTTGAGCCATGTAACATTTATTTGGAGGTTTACAGGGATAACCAATAGAAGAGCTAGAGTCCCCGTATTTCAATTTTATTCTTTGATAAATATTTCATAAAAAAAATTTTCTTTTTTTTTTTTAAGTAAGGTGAATCACATGTGAATATTACTATACAACATTAAGAAATGCATTATATGAATTAGTAGTCAGTTCATGTATGAGATAGAAATATCATTTATAGATTCGTCCTTTCTAGATTTTATGTGTCCTTTATATTGTAGATGGTAAGATAACTACGAATAAGAAAATTTCGTGAATAATATATATATATATCTGTAATTGCCGTAAATTTTGGCTCATTGTACTATACTCGAGAGAAATAAAAAAAGGAGCTGAAAGTCCACCAAATAACATAAAGATTTGGGTCCCATATTTTTATATTTCAACTATAATTAAGAAGGAAAACACCCATGAGACAAATAGTTGGGTCCCATCTTATTTAGATTCTTCTGTTATAATTATGAATGACGGATGACCCATGAGAAGTAAATCATCCAATAATATAACGGAGAATTTTAAAAAAATGTCATTGTTTTTTAAAATGCACCAAAAAATTTTATTGACACATGATTTGATCAAAAATTTCACTTTTTAGGTATAAATAATCCATATTATCCTTAAACTCACAATTCTAAGAATATTTAATGCTCATTAAAACTAACTTTCATTACCATTAATGTTTGATATGATGATTGATTTTTTATATTATAAATATTAGATATTTGTATATTATACTGTTAAATATGAATTTTGTTAATACAAAAATTTCCCAAAAAATTTATGATCACATTTTTTTGAAACTTTTTAAACTACTATTGCGACGAGTGATTGATATTTGAAATATCTTTTAAAAGGAAAATTTTAACAATATCATTTTGGCAAATGTCAAGAATTCCATAATGAACCAAAATTAATGAAGCACATTGAGTTATTAATTTTTGATAAGATGTTGCAGTTGAGAATTAATTATGACCATTAATATTTCTAACACATTCTTCCAAGGTACTGAACATTGTATCATGTTTTCAGGCTTTTCGACGATCGGACAATGTGTCATCTTCCGGCAAGTCCCGACAGTTGAAATGTCGAACTAGACATTTCGAAAACGTTGGGAACGACATTTGAACTGTCGAAACTCGACATTTTGAAACTGTCGGAATAGTCAAATCACTTTAATGCGACATTTTTATTAAAGTAGTCAAATCACTTTAATGTGACATTTTTATTGGAGTAGTCAAACTGTTGAATTTATACAATATTTCATCTAGTCAATCACTTTTATTGAAGTACATGAAATGTATTTAAATTTATGAAAAGGGGCAAAAATGTAAAAAAACATGACAAAATGACATTATTGCAAACACTTCAAAAACATGGCTCTAATACCCGTTTTCGGAAGTGAAAAACCTGGTTCATTTAATTGACCACCTGGCAGACTGTGATTGGTCACTTAAGTGACACCAAGATCTATGCTTTCTCTTGATTTACCTGGACCGTTGATCTAAATCAACGATTGAGATTTAGATCCCCTTTCATCTGGCTTGATGGCCCGATTTTTGAGAAGATTAATTCATTCTTCTTGTTTGGCTTTTCTCTCTCCGTTTTGAGGCGATTTCTGAGTCTTTCTCTTCTCTATCTC
The DNA here is from genome assembly GCA_019395295.1 of Osmanthus fragrans. Lineage (NCBI taxonomy): Eukaryota > Viridiplantae > Streptophyta > Magnoliopsida > Lamiales > Oleaceae > Osmanthus > Osmanthus fragrans. The sequence continues at coordinate 15,341,405 of CM033357.1, read as the reverse complement.
TGTAAATCGCTCTGGTCAAGTTCTTGTTGTTGTATATTAGATTTTGGCTGAGTTTTGTGGCATTGGGTCTCCTGTTGATTCCGGTTGTAGTGTTGCTGTGTATATATTGCATTGACCGGAAGTATTTTTGATTTTCTTTGGTTGGTGTTAAACTTGTAAGGGTGATACTACACTTTGGTCTGGTCATGTGTCGATTAGATGTAGGTTATTGTGAGATCTTCTATAGATCGAATATCTACGGTTGAGTTTACGGTCTGATTATTGTAAATCAAACTCTTGCTCTCTCTTGGATGGTTCTTTGCATGGTGACAGACTCATTTTACCTCTGAGCCCTGCAGATTAGGCTTGGCTAAATTGGGTGAACATTTCTTTGTGTTATTTTTATTTTCTGCACTGTGTTTGTGATTATTCCGGTTTCCATATGTTTGCTACGAATCTAATTGGTCTCGGTTGTATGAGTATTTTTGATATATTCGGTGTGAAAATCCCAGCAAACGTGTATTGAGGAGACAACAAATTTAGAACCAAAAAAATTGTGCTCCAGACCTGTGAATCTGACTTACTGAAATGCAGATTCAATTTGAATATACTCAAATGATGTTCGTACCTATAAATAAAGTGTTTTATCAATAAATTTCAACATCATTTTATAGTGTGTGCTCCACAAAACACGCAAGAATGAAGTTTGAGCTTAATTCTAGAATCAAATCACTTAAATTATTGTTCACATTAAAATGAATTGAGATTGATAAAAAGTTGACTAATGATGTAGAACTGTACTTGTTTGAAATGCTTATTTGTTTTTCAATCAAATTTATGGATTGATCACGAGTCTAAACATGGTTAGAGCGTTTATGTGCTTGAACTTCTAATTTTTCAAGAACAGCCCAAGTGAGATAGCCATGATTCTGTGCACTTCTTTTTACACTTCAAAAACCACAAGGATTCAATTGTATAAAATTGTAAATTACAATAGGTTAATAAACATTATTGATCATTAAAATTTTAAGTAATTACATCAATAATCGTTGAAGTTATTTTGTTACAGTAATACTCACTCAAGTTTCTAAATATTACACTAATGATCAGTCGATTAAAAATTAACCTTAAATCCTACATGGCACAACTAAATGTCAACGTGTCATTACACCAAGTCCACAAAAATCCTGGTTAAAAAAAGTGTAGGCTACGTATATGTTTTAAAGTAAAAAATCAAACCAAAAGTTTAATTGTAGCTTGGCTCCGTTAAAAATAGATTTTGGGGGAAAATGTATTTTGAAATGTATAGTTGAAAATAAGAAAAAGAAAAATACATTTCCACAAAAATCGAGTCCAAACAGAAAATTTTCCCTATATGAACTCCATTTTGGACAAAAATACATTTTGAAATAGTGTTTTGTTGGTGAATGCGTGATTAAAAAATAAAAAAAATATTTTTGATTTACTTATAAAATCATTTCATGGGAGAATGTGTAATTAAAAAATAAATTTTGAAAAAAATGAGTTTTTGTAAAAACGTGGCCCCATACATAGACATGTATTATGTTTTCTAATCTGAATGTATTTAATCCAATTTTTTAACTCCCACTTAGCATAACAAATATCATCATTTGGTAACACCTATCATCACTTACTGATGCCATATACAATTTATTAATAATAATAATAATAATTATTATTATTATTATTTTTATTTTTATTTTTATTTTTATTTTTATTTTTTTGACAAAGTAACCATTAATGTAATAGTTAGAAATTTAAAAGACTTAGCGTAAGAAAATTACTTTAACGACCATTGACGTAATGTACATAAAACACAATATTTCCAATCCTAGCATGAAATGGAGGGGCTCTGATCATTTAAAGGGCATTTGAAAGATCACTAAAACTATCAACAATTTTTTTTTCAAGGTTCATAACCAAATTTTATAAAATAAGCACGTAGCTATCATAATATACCCTTCAAATCATGTCTTCAGCTCGAAGCATTAGTGGCATACTACAGGCACAACACTTCAGACCATATAGCGAGTTATCAAAATCAGATTTCCCCTTCAAATCAGCCAGTATGAAAGAATACATTCAGAAATGACCAATTAGTTTTTAACAACTAATTCAAATTCAATACTACACGAAAAAAAATAAAAGAGTGATGGAATGAAAGGAGTTCAAGATTGATAAATTGCAGTGCTCAAGAAAAGTACAATTAAACACAAGAAAACTATGTAGATTCCAGGAAGCAACCTAAGTTGGTGGTCCTAAAAGTAAAATCCTATGAAGTCAGTTCATCTCATGTCTAATATAACTTACCATTTAAAACTTTCTAAACTTAGTCCAGAATTGTACTAACAAACGTAAAAGGAATATTTAGCTGGACACTACAAAGAAGGGGGAAGATGTGACACTGTTGCTTGCAACGCACGCATGGACAAAGAAAGACAGTTGCACAGTAGTTGAATTTACTCATTAGCGTTTCTTCTTGCTTCCCTTTGCACCACTGGATTTTGATGGAGTTGCAACCAGGTACACAAACAATATCACTACAGAGACCACAGAGATAAGGGGGCCATATTTCACCAACAGCCTCTGCACAAGTTAAGTTTAGAGTAAACAGAAATATGAAATTTTAGATTGACACAAATAGCCTCTGCTGTTCACTATAAAGCTGGAAAGATCTTGATACAGATACTTTTATGGGCTATACTGTACAGTGGAACATTTAGCAAGAGGGAACATACCTTAGCCTGTAAGATTTCAGATGCAACCGCATAACAATTCAATGAGAAAAGAAAAACAGCAAGGATCATTAAGGAACAATGAAAATGTTTAAATCTATCTATGTCAAAGCTTACCCACTCAAACTTCTTCTCAGGAGGCCTATCTGATAGAATATCAAGAGGCAGGATCGGAGTTGAGTATGCTTCCTAAAATATAGACAGTCAAAAGACATTGACATTGCACAACATTAGCAACATTGACATTGCACACAACATTTGCAAAATGACATTTGATATAAGAAAACATACACAGACGACACAACTATGTGACAGTGCCAAACCTGTAAAGCAGCCTTTGTGGGGACACGGAATGTGATAACTGCTGGTGCTCCATAAAACATAGTTTTGGTTTTGGTTTCCAACTCGAAGGAATGTGACAGAAGAGTCCCCCTACAATCATCAAAATTCAGCAGGGTAAAGAGATTAGTCACGGACAGACTTACAGCAAGTGTAGATCGAAAAAGGAAGATCAACAACACGAATTGAGGGGGGAAATTCATTAAATTAGGAACTCACACATCAAGCCTTTCCCATGACGTTGAAGTGTTACCAGAGACGATATCAAATATGTCTTGGGTCCAACCACCATCATTAAGGGTTACATCATATGCAGTCCTGAACATTCAAATCGAGTACACATTGTAACACAATCCCAGAATTACATCAGCAGACACAAACACATTGAACGAAAGGAAATTCGTCAACTAACATAACACAAAAAAAATACAAATTCCAGATTAAAACTCATGAAGCAAATCAAAAATCCAAATTAAGATCAATAAAAATAAAGACAGATCAATTCCCCGCCGCAAGGCATTTAAAGGAACTCAATTTCTCCCACTCTTAAGTAATTAATTATCACAAAAGGAATAAAATATAATTAAACAACAAAACTCAATCAAAATCGTCAACTATAAACGCAGAATCAATCCAAATTCCAAATCAAACAATTAAAAAATATAATTCTATACTAGGAAAATAAAAAATAAAGGCAGATCTAAGTTAAAGAGATGGAATTTGACAATACGCGGATCCTTGATTGTAGATATCAATTGAAACAGAGACACGTTCGGAGCTAGATTTGAGCCTTGTGAGCTTGACTTTCTTATGTGCAACTATGAATGGGCCTTCTGAGCTGACAGTCGTCGACGAGGCCAATAACAGAATCGCCAGGAAACAGGACCATCCTATCCAACCCGCCATTGCTGAACAAATTCAGAGCAATTTTTCTTAAAATTTTGAATTTTTAGAATGAACGATGCAATTTAGGGTTGTGGAATGCCAATAATGTTCCTGTTTGTGTTTGACCTCCTCTGCGACGTCGTTTTTATTGAAGACGGACTGGGCTTGGCCATTGGACTTGGAATAGTGAAGTAGGAGATTGGATTGGTCTAAGTTTCCTCTGAAATTTGCCTGTTGCACCATCTTGAACCATCACTACCGAACTACTATATATTCATAGTCTGTACAAATGAAATTTGGAATATTTTTGGTTGAAGCTGTTCCCCCCCCCCCCCCCCCCCAAAGAATCGCATTTGATTTTGAACATATATTCCATGATGTAGATATAATAGTTGCTAGGTCAAATTAAAGTTTAACGGATCATGTCGAACCATGGCCACCAAAATATATCTTCAAATATGTACAAATGAAATTTGGAATATTTTTTGTTGAAGGTGTAGTTCTTTTCCTCTTCAAAGAATCGCATTTGATTTTGAATAAATGTTTCATTATGTAGACATAATAGTTGTAAAGCCAAATTAAAGTTTAATGGGTTACGTCGAACCATGGCCACCAAAATATTTCTTCATATATGAACAAATGAAATTCTAGTGGACTTAATCTAAAAAATGGTCACTGAAATTTGTTACGACCTCAAAAAAAAAATAATAAATAAAATTTGGAGAATGTATGATTAAAAAGTAGGAAAAAAATTTGAATTTATATAAATAATATTTTATTGTAAGAATATACGGTTAAAAATGAGAATGAGTCACTTTGGTTCATATTAACTTGAATTTTTTCATGGGGTTTGAATATATGAGGCTCATACCGCGACCTATTTCTAGGTGCTCTGGCGCTTAATCTATCAAATATGTCTGTCATTTGTAAATTGGATGAAAATTGCTCTTTCCATTGAATGAGTTATTCGCAAGTCGGCAACTTGCGTAATTTGTAAATACATCCACTCCTTCCAATAGGTTGGCACCTCTTTTGTGCCATTGCCCTATCACGCTGTATCACTTCCGCTTCTTCTTTTTTCCCTACTAGGGCTATTGGCCTTGGAAAAGACCTAGTTGAGGCATGTCCTAGGGCATTTGTATACTCGCTTGCCCTTGCAGGAGTTGTTGCAATATGGAGTTTACTCCGTTAAGTTCCTCATATTGGCGGCCTTTGTCGTTACTTCTCTGGTGAGGCACGCCATGACAGTACTACCCTTATGAAGGTGAGATCAACGATAGGTGACATAGGTTCAAATATACTCCTCTTCAGAGAGTCTCCTTTCTCTCCTTGAATCTCTATCTTCTTCACTTGCACTTATGGTAGGTGGATGCCCTTTTATTCAAAGAGGGGGCTTTTTTGAATATATTTTTCTTTTCAAATCCTCATTAAAGGAAGACTTAAAACACTAAATAATGAAGAACATTTAGAACTTTCCTTCCACTTATTCTTTGTTCAAGAGTAAAACCTTTTTCAAAGGAGGAGGTGGGGTTAATAGTGTGATTTCTCATGAATGGTGTCAACCTGTTGACCTCATTTCTACATTGATGACATGGTTAACAGATTTCAACTCTACTTATGTCTACGTAAATAATCTCCTACACACTTGGAAAAGTCGTTAGAAGCAAGTGACCTTTGGTGGAGAAGGAGGTAGCTGCAAGTACTTTGACAGTCAACTCAGTTAACTTGTATTTATGTATGTATGTATGTATGTATATGAGTGTGGGATGAATATAGATGTGAGCTACTAACATGTAAGGGCACTGAGGGTTTATATGATAACAAAACGAGAAAGCAATGTTACTTTGAGCTGTAAAAAATTGCATTACCTTCAAATGACTCTAAGTGTGAACTTTTATAGTAAAAGAGTAGGAAACGTTGGATGCAAATATATGTGATCTCATCCAAATAGTTGAGGTGTCTTCTTTTATGTTTCATTCAATTAATCCTAGGTTCAGGACATCTAATGCTTCTGACAAATAGCCACATTATAACCTAGGCCTGACCTCTAAAAAGTAGACTGACAAATTAACTTATGAAACGTCTGCTGTGAGATGTCACATCAATTAATTATAGGAAGATCTTGTACAGAAAATAGGAGATTCCTTCTCTCGCGAGAGGCTAATTGCCTTGAATTACTTCTGCAGCAGGTTGAGCATCTCGCCTAGGTCATGACCTCTACATGGCACTTCGATTGAGGTCGTACATTACTTCGACTACCTTAGTTATGACCTTTGTTAGGCCAGGTAGGATAGAAATGTGGAGTGTGGATCTGATTAGGCTTTCTAGTTGGCCGTCGATGACATTATTTGGAGTTTTATGAGAAGGGAAATAACAAGTGTTATTAACTGATCATTAATTCTTAACTCTACGCGAAACTAATAGACATAAATATAAAAAATGAACACATAACGTACTATTTAAAGTGATGTACTTATAACATGTGTTAGGTTTGCTTGTCATTGCAATTTTCTCAATTGAAAAAAATACGAGGATTGCAACAGTGTTCTCACACGTCTTGCTTTTATATTACTTTAAAACGCCCTCATTTTTATGTAGCCTTTGCGATTGAGGTGATATATCTACATTATAATTAACTAGGTACTACACATTTATTTATTTTAAAATTTAATTTTTAAAGATAATACTTAACAAGTGTAATTCTTACGATCGAGGTAATACATCTATATAAGTTTGACACATTAGAACACTTTTATATGTGTGTGTAAATATGCGCACGCATTTTTTTTAAATTTTTTATTTATAGTCAAGGTGATACATCTGCATCATAATTTAGGCTCTACACATTATTAAAACAACAAACACAGTTATTTAAAAAATTTACTTTCAAGGATAACACGTCAATTGGAGTAGAAATGAAAGTAAGTTTCATGGATTGCTAGGCGGCTGCTGGCATTCGTTTTTGTAGTTGCATGGCCTCTTTTTATACCCTTTGGGAGGGTTAAAAGAACCTTGGAAGGTCGTTTTCTTCACCCCCGAAGCAGTTGGTGGTACTTTAGCCATTTGATGAGGAGCATCTGGTGAAGGACACCCTACCACCCCGACTTTAATTCCGACATTCCCATTGCAATAAACATGAAATTCGATCAGTATTACAATTAAGAGATATGATTAATTATGAAATCTTAGTACTTATACATCAATGGCTAAAGGAAAATTAAAATGTTATACCAAGAAAGACGCGAAGAGAAACCAAGCTTCTATTGATTTAACTAAAAAAGTTGATAAAAACTTAAGTTAAAGTCAATAATTAATTTTAACCACACATTTTATGAGATTCTTAATTTTTATCAATTTTGAAACCAAACATTCCACTAACTTTTATTAAAATCTGTTAAAACTCTAATTTTTAACAAAACAAACAAGGGATAAGAGTTTAACTTTTCGCTAAAGAAATTACATGACAATAAAAATATTGAAGATCCAAATAATAAATAAAATTCGATGGTTGTGAAGCTCACTTTGTTGTGGTTTCCATGTTGCATTCGATGTAATGAACAATGCTGAGAAGGAGAGGGAGAGGGAGAGGAAGAGGAAAAATAAGATAAAGAAAGGCTTTTGAATTATCTTGTCTTTTGGGTGAAAAGTATTGTTTGAGAATGGAAGAGGCTGCCTCTGCATTTTTGCTTTCTTATAATTAAAAAAATAGGAAAGTAGTAGTGGAGGTTCCTACTTTTCTACTTGTATTGTATTTTGATCCATAACCTTTAAAGGGCGCACTTAAGTCCCAACTTGACATTTTAGTAATGAAATAGTCCCTTTTTCTTGGACTAATAAGTGAGGATTTTTTTTTTGTAAAGATGGTTTTACTCTTACTTGTAAAATAAAATAAAAAATTAAAAACTAAAAGAAAGAAGAAAAGAGAAAAAAAAAATATATAACAAAACAAAAAAGAAAATATTAACCACACATGATAAATTACTAAAAGATATATGATCAATGTTAACCAAAATGACAACATTATAAATAACTTCTAACAATCAATACAAAAACTAAGGCAGACAGAGAGATGAGGTTCTTTATTTAGGTCAAGTGTAAAACTCTTTTTCGAAGTTTTGACTTATTAATTAAAGATGAGGGTTGAATTGTCCAATAGGGAACAAAATAAATGTTATAAATGTAAATTTTCATTTTTTTTTGAAGGTTGAGGATCAAAATGCAACATGAATTTAAAGCTGAATGACTTCTACTACTATTTTGTCTCTTGAGATTCTCAAGTCTTTCACTTTGACTTGTCTTGCCTACATATATATTGAGATTGCGATTGAGAAAATTTGCACGTAATATATTTGATAAATAAATTTGAAAAATAATTATAACATTTAATTTTAGTCAATTTAAAATCTAAATCTCTTCTAATTAATTAATAAACTAATTTCAAGCCTCTCCAAAAATACTCTTTATTTTAAAGAGTATTATGAAAAATAATTCAAAATAAAAAATTGAACATATATATATTTTTTTATACAAGTCCAACAACATATTTTTCAGGACCATTCCTCCTACTCGAATTTGACACACTTATTTGACAAATAATTATGACCTTTAATTTAAGTTAATCCAACCCTCAATATCTTATGGATCTCAAGTGGTTATAGCAAACTCTCCCATGATCTTAATGAAATACATATTGAACGTTGAATTGACTTAAATTAAAGGTCAAGATTATTTGTCAAATAAGTATGTCAAATTCATGAATAGAAAGAACGGTTGCGCACATTTTATATATTTATCTTTGTATTGCTTTTCCCATAACTAATGATTAATTTCTCTCATTTGTCAATTGGTCACTCCAAGAAAAACAGGAAAACTGTGTAATGATAAATGAAAGTATTGAAGACGTTGGAATTTATGGACATTTGGAGAGTTAAATTATTTCTATTTTTTTAACTATAAAAATGTTTGTTAACCCGTAAAATGAAAAACAACTCTCTAAAAACAGAGAATATGATTAATAAAGAGTCTGTTAAAAATTTATATACCTATCTAAAAAAGTCGTAGAAATAATCAATATACGAGAATCTAGATTCATATACTGATTTTGTTTTTTGAAAATTAACTCTCTAAAACATAGAGAATATGATCAATAAAGAGTCTCTTGAAAACATGCCTAAAAAAGTCGTAGAAATAATAATTAGACGAGAATCCAGATTCATATATTAATTTTATTTATTGATTAATATTTCATAAATATTTTTTGCATTTTTATAACATCTCTAGTAAGCTTAAATTAATAGTACTAAAATGTGTTAGAAGTTCAAATTTTAATAATTATAATATTGATCAATACGATTTAATAGTGTGTACCAAGTGTGAACTTAATTAGTAAATTATTCCACTTAATAATTAAGAATGAAAATAATTATTCCACTTAATAATCATTAATGAAAAGAAGACCCTGCATTGACTTGTCCTAAAATTTTGTTTTGTTAAAATGATCCTACGTTATTCATTGTTCATTGTTAGTGTTAGATTATTGTAATTGGCTATTCTGTGAACAAAAGGACCAACTTGAACATTTTAGAAGTTTAAAGACTTAATTGTAAAGTTTCATAGTTGGTTTATAGTGTAGGGTTCGGGATCCAAGTTTGGAATACGAAAGAAACTCGTCGCATTTTCGCTAGCTGCTCACGGGAGTCATGCTCGAGCGGATGAAGCAGAACATTCAGCGCTCGACCTTCACCCACCTGTCGTTCAAGCGACCATTTTACGGCCTGACCTAATTCGCGATTTCGCGAGATTTTTATTGGCCAAAATTTTCATATCCGTCCAACATATAAAAGGGGGCGCTGCGCATTCGTGAAAGAGAGGTTGAACATTATTCATTCAAGAGAAACCAAGTATTCTCTCAAGAGCCAAACATTCAACAGTTCAATCACTTCATCTATATGCGCCATTCGGATTGAAACTATCAAAGCCTTCAATCAATACACTGGTGCTATTCTTCACTTGGATCTGTCAAGAATATTGTGTCGTCAACTTGACTGGCTGTGAAGATCAAGGAAGAAACTTAAGAACGAGGAGTTCTTAGTGGATCTACAGGAGATAAATTGCGTGAAGAGTCAGGAGTGGAGTTCGTGTGCTCACTTCAGGATGACTGCTTTACAACGAAGAGCTAGGATTGGTGTTCGAGTGCATATTCCAGGAGAGCTGCTTCAAATTTCAGGCAGGAGATCAAAAAGCTTGTGTCGTCAACTTTGCTGGTGGTCTGTAAGTTTATAATACAATTTATAGTCGATCTTTGACTGGCAAAGCGACTGGAGTTTTTCTTACGTTGGATTTCTCCGTGAACAATTCTTGTGTTGTTTACTGATTTAGTTATTGCTTTCATATTACTATAGTAGTTCAAAATAGGATAAATTGAATTGGTTGATTAATCATTTAGAAACTAATTAAAGTGACTTGTTGCTTTGATTAGATTAATTTCGCACATAAAGTCAAACTAAAAACGGGTAATTAGTAACAGTCTAGCGCTATTCCATAACTTTCAAGTGGTATCAGAGCCTAATTGTGTGTCCTAACCATAATTTTGTCTAGATGAGTAGCTCTTTACATGTCCCGCAATATTTTGATGGCAGTAATTATGCTTACTGGAAAGTGAGGATGAGAGCTTTTCTAAAATCTATGGATGAGAGAATCTGGTTGAGTGTTGTGAAGGGTTGGAGTTCCCCTAGTACAAAAGTAGGTGATGTTGTCACTCTCACTCCCATAGAAAACTGGTCTAAGGCTAACTTAGATGAATGTAACTGGAATAGCAAAGCATTGCATGCCCTGTTTAGGTCTGTTTCTCCTTATAAGTTTAGGAGATTGCCTATGTGTGAGGTAGCCAAAGATGTTTAGGATATTATAGAGATCACACATGAGGGAACACAGGCTGTTAAAAATTCTAAGTTACAAATGTTGACCACGAGGTTCGAGGAAATTAGAATGAGCGAAGATGAGTGCTTTGATTCCTTCTATACGAGCTTAAATGACATTGTGAACTCGAGCTTCAACCTAGGTGAGAGGATCCTCGAGCCTAAGATAGTGAGAAAAATCCTTAGATCCTTACTTGAGCGTTTTAGGTCGAAAGTCACAGCCATTGAGGAAAGTAAGGATATTGATTCTATTAAAGTTGAGGAGTTAGTTGGATCCCTGCAGACTTATAAGTTAACCTTAGAAAACCCTATTAAGAAGAAGTCTATAGCTTTGAAAACTATTAGGACCAACCAGAATGAGTCTTCTGATTCTGACTCACCAAATGATGAGGAGTTGACATACCTTGCAAAAAAAAATTCAAACGATGTTTAGGAATAAAAACAAACCTCAAGAGAAACACAGAGATGCTTCGAGTAAATCTAGGAGAAGATCTAAAGGTGTGAAATGCCATAAGTGTCAAGGGTTTGGTCATATGAGAAATGAGTGTCCTAGCAGGAAGAGATCTCGGGAGAAGGATGTGAATGCTACTCTCACTAATGACGAGTCTGACTAGGATAATCAGAGTGAGAAATCCACCTGTGAAGAGAGTAGAAAAATTGTTACTTTTGTTGCTAGAGTTAAGAGTGGATCTGACCAGGGAAGTAAAAAAGATGAAGATGCAAATAGATGTAAGGAATCTGGTAAAAATGATGAGAGTGGGGTAGATATTTATGAAGCCTATGATAAAATGCATAATGAAAGTCTTAAGATTCTTAGCAAGAACAATGCATTGAGTGCAAAAATGAGGAACTTAATTTGAAAAATGAAAAGTTGAGAGCGCACTTTAAGGAATCCACCTCGATCCTGAGTGAAATGAAAACAATGAATGAAACTTTAGAGACCCAGGTTAAGAAACTCACTAGTGAGCTTGAGAGGTCCGCTAGGAAAGTGAGTGAGTTGACCATAGAGAGAGAGCCTTTAGAGATCCAGGTTAAGAATCTTCTGAGTGATCTAGAATATTCTAAGTCTCAGTTGCTTGCCTTCTCTAGCAGTTCTGAAAAGGTAGATAACATTCTAGGAATGGGCAAGCCAGCTGGTAATAAGGGTTTTAAGGAGAATTCTGCTAGTACTTCTAAGACCACATTTGTCCCTGCAACTGACCATCCTAAACATGTGTCTAACCTTGATCCTAAGGATAAAAAATCTGTTAGACAGAGGCCTACTAGACAGCGTAGGACCCGTCGACCTAGGAATAGACGTCAGCGTCTCCATAACATTGTTCCTAGATTTGTCCCGACATGTTTTCACAGCGGTGAGTTAGGACACATACGCCCTAGATGTCATCAAGTTCTGAACAGTCATAACACTGAGCTTTAATAGGAATAGAAATCAGGAAGTTGTTGGTCAGATAGGATTCCTTACTACACAACTGAGTCAGTTGACCAAGTTGGTGACACAGTTGTCTGAAAATCATTCTATCACTAGACAAATTTAGGTAAAGAAGAGTGATCTGAATAACTTTGATATGGATCACCATGCTCTTAGAGGTAAGCATTCATGTACCTATCTAATTAGGTATTTCTGATGCATGTCTATGCTTAATAAATAAGATGTTGACTTCTGCATGCATCACATGTTTTTGATTGCTTTTTAGGATGTAGGTTCATGCATGCGCATTTTCCTTATATTTGTTTTGGCACATGCACGTTTTGTTGTGTTTTTGTGTGCTTGATTAGTTTGTTTTTATTTGTGTGTGATGCTTTCTTGTTTCTTTTGAAAAATGAAAAACACACAAAAAAAATAAAAAAATATTGATTGAAAATTGAAAAACAAATTGGGAATGGAAAGTTTAATGTTATATGTAATATAACGTGTTTGAACGTGCATGTTGTGATCATGTTTGGGTATAATTGATTAGCTATAGCACAGTTTCCATTACTTGCTTAGGTTGATTTGGAGTACTTAGTATAGGTGTCCTCATGTACCATTTGCACTGTACACACTATGAGATTGTAAATTGGACTTAATCGCATATGTGAGATTTGGGATGGTAGTCACTTTTGATAAGTTGACTTTGAACATGAATTGACCATCATTAGTAGACCTAAACTTAAATATGCTCCCTTATGATAAAAAAAACTCATATCTTAATGTTCTTCTTCGAGGCTATTTGACTCGAACAATTAAGTCTAAAGGGTATCTCAAAACCTGGTGCCTATGGTCAATTGACTTGGGTTAACAGACCTAAAGTTCGCTACAAGGGTCATTTTAGTTGCTCAATGAATTAGAACTTGCACTTAAGATAAAAAATTATGAGTTATTGAAAAGAAAAGAAAAATATATTGAGTTAAGTATAAAATTGAAAATATGAAAAATATATGCTCAAAGTAAGGGGGAGTAAAAGAAAATTTTGAAAGATACATGCAAAATGAGCTTCCTGTGAAAGGTCCTACTGTTTTTCAAGGTTTGACTTTTATTAGTAGGAGAATACACTAATTGGCAGTGATGCTTCGCAGGTCCCTTCTCACAAAATTAAGGTTTGAAGTCCTATTTACCTTAGATTAGTGACACTTTACACACATGAGTCACTTATATTATTTACTCCATTCTGACTTATTTTGAGTATGTGGGGGAGGTCTATTACTTGTTAATTCTACTCTTGCATGCTATCAACTACATATTTGATTGGTTGTTATACTGTTATCTCCCATTGCGTTGCTTTGGTTATCTTTTCCCTTCAACATTTGTGACAAAAAGGGGGGGGGGGATTTGATAGTGAAGGGGAGATTTTGATTTGATTTTGACTTGTTATTTGAGCAGCTATATTGTCATTTGCATGTTTGTCTTTTGGGATCGTTGGGGTGATATATAAATAATTGTTACTTATACATATGCATACTTTTGATATATGTCTTTTGGGATCGTTGGGGAGAAACATAGATATTGTTTGACATTTGACTTGATTTACATTGATATGACATTTATACTTATGTCTTATGTCGTTTGGGGTCATTGGGGAGAGAAATAAATACTATGTTTAAAACATTACTGTACTTTCATTATATATTTATTTGACATGTCGTTTAGGGCCGTTGGGGAGAGACATAGATACATTTACTTACTGTTTTAACTTCAAGTGAGTTTTCAGTAAGGGGAAGCTTGTGCATTGCATATCATGCACTGATATGGAGATGTTATCATTGCATTTGTGTTGTACTTTATGCATATCTGTTTGAGTTTTGATGTTTTGTGATATTAATGTGCTTATGGTGTTTTGATTTACATTAATATTGCATCTCAAAAAAGCATGCTTATTTGATTGATTTTGTTTGTAAGCTTCTAAGTACTTTATTGCTTAATTCCTGTATCACGTGCTTTTACACTGGGTATGTGAGTTTTGATTTCAGGATACAGGTTTAACAAAATGGAAGTTACATTCAGATGATTGTTGAACTCAGTTTTTTTTATATAGGTTTATTTTACCTTGTAATTGGTTTTGTCACAAAATGCCAAATGAGGAGTTTGTTAGTGTTAGATTATTGTAATTGGTTATTCTGTGAACAAAATGACCAACTTGAACATTTTAGAAGTTTAGGAACTTAATTGTAAAGTTTCATAGTTGGTTGTATAGTGTAGGGTTCGGGATTCAAGTTTGGAACACGAAAGAAACTCGTCGCATTTTTGCTAGCTGCTCGCGGGAGTCATGCTCGAGCGGATGAAGCAGAACATCTAGCGCTCGACCTTTGCCCACCCGTCGCTCGAGCAAACATGCTCCTCGCTTGAGTGACTATTTTACGGCTTGACCTAATTTGCGATTTCGCGAGATTTTTATTGGCCAACGTTTCCATATTCGTCCAACACATAAAAGGAGGCGCTGCACATTCGGGAAGAGCGGTTGAACATTATTCATTCAAGAGAAAACAATTATTCTCTCAAGAGCTAAACATTCAACAGTTCAATCACTTTATCTATATGCGCCCTTCGGATTGAAATCATCAAAGCCTTCAATCAATACACTGATGCTATTCTTCATTTGGATCTGTCAGGAAGATTGTGTCGTCAACTTGGTTGGCTACGAAGATCAAAAAAGAAACTTAAGAACGAGGAGTTCTTGGTGGATCTACAGAAGATAAACTGCATGAAGAGTCAGGAGTGGAGTTCGTGTGCTCACTTTAGGAGGACTGTTTTACAACGAAGAGTTAAGATTGGTGTTCGTGTGCACATTCCAGGAGAGTTGTTTCAAACTTCAGATAGAAGATCAGAAAACTTCTATCGTCAATTTTGCTGGTGGTCTGTAAGTTTATAATACAGTTTATAGTGGATCTTTGACTGGCAAAACGCTCAGAGTTTTTTTCACGTTGTGTTTTTTCGTGAACAATTCTTGTGTTATTTACTGCTTTAGTTATTGCTTTCATATTACTGCGGTGTTCAAGATAGAATAAATTGAATTGGTTGATTAATCATTTAGAAACTAATTAAAGTGACTTGTTGCTTTGGTTAGATTAATTTCGCACATAGGATCAAACTAAAAACGGGTAATTAGTGTCGGTCTAGTGCTACCCGTAACTTTCATTCATCTTTCTTATTTTGTTATTATCTCTGGTCTTTTACGTTAACTTGATAGTCATAAAAATGGACTAGCGATTGGACCATTTCACTAAGAATCCATTTGATTGCAAATGTGAAAAATGGGTGAAAAGAAAATGAATTACATGGAATTGATTTGCCTAAAATTAGTTTTTCTCGGAATCGTAATTAATTGTGTTTGACTGGTATAATTTTTCACCTGAAAAATATCAAAAGTTTGGTGTCCATTTAGCTTTGTTTTTTTAATGAAAATTATTCATTAAAGTGATAAATTTTTCTACTATTGGGTCTAAAATTTGTTCGAATTGTAAAAAAAATTAACAATTTTTTTTAACAAACCGAATATAATTCGTTTAACTTTATTTTTCATGCAAATTGTCTGTTAGAAGGATAAAGTTTTCTATCATTGGGTCTAAAAATAAATTTATTGCTAAAAAAAACAAAAAAAAAAAAAAAAATCTGAAAAATGAAAACCCACCAAAGTGGTGGGAAGTAATTTTCACCAAAACCCAGCAAATGTGCACGTGTGACCAAAACCAAGAAAAAAAATTTCATGAAAAAATTGTCAAATCAAAAAGCCAAAAGTAGGAAAATGGAAAAAAAAAATTCAAATTCTATGACAAATTTTTGTAATTAAACAGGGCCTAAATGCACTGCAACATATTACGGTAGGTATGACTCTGAAGATTGCATATCATTTAATTAATTAATTTGTGTCACGCACTTTAATTCATGTTCTATTTTTTTTTTTAAATTAAAACTCAGCACATTTTGTATACATAACAAATATAATTTCGTTTGAGCCATGTAACATTTATTTGGAGGTTTACTGGGATAACCAATAGAAGAGAGTCCCCGTATTTCGATTTTTATTTTTTGATAAATATTTTATAAAGATTTTTTTTCCCTTTATTTTTAAGTAAGGTGAATCACATGTGAATATTACTATACAATATTAAGAAATTCATTAAATGAATTAGTAGTGAGTTCATATATGAGATAGAAATATCATTTATAGATTCGTCCTTTATTGATTTTACGTGTCCTTTATATTGTAGATGGTAAGGAAACTACGAATAAGGAAATTTCGTGAATATTATTTATATATATATATATATATATAAATTTTGGTTCATTGTGCTATGCTCGAAAGAAATAAAAAAGGAGCAGAAAGTCCACCAAATAACAAAAAGAATTGGGTCCCATGTTATTTTGATTTTTCAACTATAATTAAGAATGACCCATGAGAAGAAAAATCATCAAATTACACAGGGAGTTGGGTCCCATCTTAATAGATTCTTCACCAATTTTTTTTTGTAAATTCAAAGATTTCATGAGTAAAGTATGTTCTTTTCATATTTTCTCTTATTTGTAATTTTCGTTTATTTTATTTACTTTTGGGTAATATTTAAAAAAGGAAACATCAAGTAAGCAATTGATTTATTCAAAAGTTATATTTTATTTCATTTTTATTACATTTTTAAATATAATCTAAACGCTCTTAGTCTATTTATTCTGGATTTCATGGTCAAAAAGATAAAGTTATCCTCTAAGTTAAGTCGGCTATTTTACATTATGATTAAGGAAAATTTGTTCTAACTAGTTTTTTAAACATGATGAAAATCTTTTAACAAAAAAAAAAAAAAAGCTCTATATACATGCCTAAAAAGGTTTTAGAAATAATAATTAGATGAGAATCCAGATTCATATATTAATTTTATTTATTGATTAATATTTCATAAATATTTTTTGCATTTTTATAACATATCTGGTAAGCTTAAATTAATAGTACTAAAATGTTTTAGAAGTTCAAATTTTAATAATTATAATATTGATCAATACGATTTAATAGTGTGTACCAAGTGTGAACTTAATTAGTAAATTATTCCACTTAATAATTAAGAATGAAAATAATTATTCCACTTAATAATCATTAATGAAAAGAAGACCCTGCATTGACTTGTCCTAAAATTTTGTTTTGTTAAAATGATCCTATATTATTCATTGTTCATCTTTCTTATTTTGTCATTATCTCTACTCTTTTATGTCGACTTTGTCATAAGTCTTTTACGTTAACTTGATAGTCATAAAATGGACTAGTGATTGGACCATTTCACTGAGGATCCATATGATTGCAAACGTGAAAAATGGGTGGAAAGAAAATAAATTACATGGAATTCATTTGCCTAGAATTAATTTTTCTGGGAATTATAATTAATTATGTTTGACTAGTATAATTTTTCACTTGAAAAATATCTAAAGTTTGGAATCCGTTTATCTTAGTTTTTCAAGAAAATTGTTCAATAAAGTGATAAATTTTTTCACTATTGGATCTAAAATTTGTTCCAATTGTAAAAAAAAAAATTAACAAATTTTTTTTAACGTACTGAATATTATTCGTTTGACTTTATTTTTCATGCAAATTGTATATTAAAATGATAAATTTTTCTATCATTGGGTTTAGAATTTTTTTTATTGTCAAAAAAAAGAAAAAATAAAAACCTAAAAAATGAAAACCCCCCAAAGTGGTGGGAAGTAATTTTCACAAAAAACCCATCAAATGTGCCCGTGTGAGCAAAATCAAGAAAAAAAATTTCATGAAAAATTTGTCAAATCAAATAGTCAAAAGTAAGAAAATGAAAAAAAATAAAAAATCCTAATTCTATAACAAATTTTTGTAATCAAACAGGGCCTAAATGCACTGCAACATATTTCAGTAGGCATGACTCTGAAGATGGCATATCATTTAATTAATTAATTTGTGTCACGCACTTTAATTCATGTTCTATTTTATTTTTTTTCTAAAAAAAATTAAAACTCAGCACATTTTGTATACATAGCAAATATAATTTTGTTTGAGCCATGTAACATTTATTTGGAGGTTTACAGGGATAACCAATAGAAGAGAGTCCCCGTATTTCGATTTTTATTCTTTGATAAATATTTCATAAAGATTCCCCCCCCCCCGGCCCCGCCCCACCCCGCCCCGCCCCGCCCCGCTTTTTTTTAAGTAAGATGAATCACATGTGAATATTACTATACAATATTAAGAAATGCATTATATGAATTAGTAGTCAGTTCATGTATGAAATAGAAATATCATTTATAGATTCATCTTTTCTAGATTTTGCGTGTCCTTTATATTGTAGATGGTAAGAAAACTACGAATATGGAAATTTCGTGAATATTATATATATATATAGTTGCCGTAAATTCATTGTGCTATGCTCGAGAGAAATAAAAAAGGAGCAGAAAGTCCACCAAATAACAAAAAGAATTGGGTCCCATGTTATTTTGAATTTTCAACTATAATTAAGAATGACCCATGAGATTAAAAATCATCAAATTACACAAGGAGTTGGGTCCCATCTTATTTAAATTCTTCACCAATTTTTTTGTAAATTCAAAGATTTCATAAGAAAAGTATGTTATTTTCATATTTTCTCTTATTTGTAATTTTATTTTATTTTATTTATTTTTGGACAATACTTAAAAGAGGAAACATCAAGTAAACAATTGATTTATTCAAAAGTTATATTTTATTTCATTTTTAAATATAATCTTAATGCTCTTAGCCTATTTGTTCTGGATTTCATGACAAAAAAGATAAAGTTATCCTCTGAGTTAAGTTGACTATTTTATATTCTGGTTAAGAAAAATTTGTTCTAACCTTTTTAAACATGATGAAAATCTTTTTTAAAAAAAAAATAAAAAAAATATTAACCACACATGATAAATTACTAGAAGATATTTGATCAATGTTAACCAAATTTACAACAGTATAAAAAAACTTCTAATAATCAAAACAAAAACGAAGGCAGACAAAGAAGATGAGTTTCTTTATTTAAGACAAGTGTAAAACTCTTTTTGGAAGTTTTGACTTATTGATTAAAGATGAGGGTTGAATTGTCCAACATGGAACAAAATTTTGTTCTTACTAAATAGTCTGGTGTAAAATATACTATTCCACCTTTATTATTCATAACTAATCCCGTGCTTCTTAATAATCCTTGTTCTATGTCTGTGAATCTACTATCATATAAACATATTAATACTTTGGCTTCTAAATTTTCTCTATAAAGTCCTTTTACTCCTATTATTAATTCTAATTGAGTCTGTTGGAGATTTTTATTAACAATTTCTTTGTAAGATTTTTTCCCCTATTAAATCTAGGGATATAAATTGATCTTCATGTGTACAAGAAACACATCTTTCACTATAATGTTGATATATCAAAGACTTGCTAAATATATTTTCCTTTTTATATATGTCTAAAGTTTTTACCAATTTTAGTTTATTTTATCTAAACATCTCTATCTATTCTTCTATAGGATTCTAATCTTGTTTCAGATTATATTTTTCTACTTAATGTTCTTAATAAATGATTACTAACTATTCTACTACTACTAGCTACAATTTGTTTTCCTTTATTCATTACATATAAATTAACTTTGTCTTTTTAAATTTACTAGGTTCTTTAGTTTTACCTAAATCTAATTTTTCTAGTTTATTTATTAAATTATCTAAATCTTGTCTAGTATCTATTGACTCTTCTTTTTCTAATGCTTTAATTCTACTTTCCAAAATTCCTAAATTAGGGCTAGTCTCTACTTCTCCCATATCATTAAATTTTCATTTTAATATTTCACTATTTTCATTTTTATTGTATTCTAAATTACTTTTTACAGTCTTTATACTTTTATTTATTCTAATAAAATTTCTAACTTTTTATTTGCTAGGTTTCTTTCAAAATTTTCTCCTAAGTTTACAAGTAAGTCTACAATACTGTTTAACTGTTTGTTTTTGGAATGTAAAAGATGTTTAAATTTTTTGTCAAAGTTACAAATTAAAGATGTTGTATCTAAACTATCATTTCTTTTAAAATTTCCTAGAAGTTTTAAATTTAAGTACTCTATTCCTTTTATACACTAATTATTTAGACTGAATAATAACTCTGATACCAATTTTCTGAAGGACAAAACTTCTAAAGGATAAAACTTTTTCTACGCCAAAGGATAAGACTTTTTCTGCGCCAATTTTCTGCACGAGTCTTTGATACCAATTCTATAAAGTCTTACCAAATCTATAAAGTCTTCTTACCTAATCCGATAGTAATATTTTCTACGGGAGATAACAATTTTTCTACATCTTACGTACCAATTTTACCTATTTCAAAAAATATCTATAAAGTCTATAAAGTTTTACCTACTATATAATTTTTTTTAATGTCTTTTTGTCTTTTTTTTACAATCTTTAGGATCTTTTATCTAGAAACTCCGACATTGAGAGATAGAAAGCTCAGTGATTTGTTTCTTGATCTATAAAGAGGAGTCTCATCTATTTCTATCTAGTGCGGATAATATGTGGCTTTCTATAACAACTAATCTATCAATTTTTCGATTTTCTAAAAAAATATTAATAAATTCTTTAAAACCTTCTACTTAACAAAAAAGCAAAGTGGAAAAAGTATAATTATCTAATAGCATAAAATATTAAAATTTAAACACAATATGTTTGTAATGGTCTTTGAGTACTTTACCATTCAGCAAATTAATTTCTTCAAAAACCTTTTTTTTTAACTCTCCCTTAGCTTTTTTCTTTGACCTTCTAGAAAGGCTTAAAACTGTAACAAAAAGATTTTCATCATGTTTAAAAAGGGTAGAACAAATTTTCCTTAATCAGGATATAAAATAACCGACTTAACTCAGAGGATTACTTTATCTTTGGCCATGAAATTCAGAATAAAGAGGCTAAGAGGGTTAAAATTATATGTTAAAATGAAATAAAATATAACTTTTGAATAAATTAATTGCTTACTTTGTGTTTTCTCTTTTTAGCCTTGCCTGAAAGTAAATAAAGTAAACAAAAATTATAAATAAGAGAAAGTGTGAAAATGACTTACTTTGTTTATGAAGTCTTTGAATTTACAAAGAACTCTTTTATGGAACTTCGAACAATACTAGCTCAGTCACGAATTTTTTGTTCTAATTCATACAAAGTCTTTTCTTGCCCGGCAGCTGTAGAATCTGTTAATTCAATAAGTCTTTCTATTTTATGAGAATAATTTCTACTTGTAGATGCAATATCTATGGAGATGGTGATTACGCCCAAAGTATAACGCGATAGTTGTAGCACAGTTTTGGGGTGTCGATTCCACAGAGAGATGAAAATTTAACTCAAAGGATCAAGTCTTAGGGTTCTTCTTGCAAATTGTGTGAATTTAGTGGTTTATCGAATTAAAATTAAATTGGATTCAAATATCAATGTCAAAATAATGAAGCATCGGAATTTCCTCGATTAGTTTGGACCAATCAACGTCAATCACGTATTCATTTTACACAATTAGAGATTTTTATCCCAACGCTCTAATTGGAAGATATAACATTAAACAACGAATCAATTCTACAGTAATCCTAAAATATAGATTTTCTATAACACATTTTCACATTGTTTATTGAAATTAGATTCAAAGAGCGACTATATATTTCAAACATATAGCAGTAATTGAATCACACCAATATAATAAATCAAGAATTGAAACTAAAACAATTATTTTAATTAATCAATGAAAAAAGCAAGACTAGATCCATAATAAATTTAATAAAAGATAAGCCAACTCTTAAACAAAATAATTGAAAGGGAATCTAAATCCTAGGATTTTTTAAACAATAAAAATCACATTACATAAATGACGGGACGTTGAATTCTCCAAGACCAATGGAGTTCCTTCGTGGCTTCAACAAAGGAAATAGTTTTTCATGATGTTCTTGAGCAAATATTGAGAGAAAAGTGTAAAATCTTCGTTGGCTGCGTTCTGGGTTGAGTTAGGGCTTAAAAATGCGCTTGGGAAGAGTTTCCATAGATAGTTCAGCCAATTCCGGAAATAGAAAATTTTGGCCCAAAAAGACCTATGCGACTGCATGGTATAAACCCATGGGATCGCATTGAACAAAGTAATTGAACTCTTGAATTCTCGGTAAATAGCCATGTGGTCGCATGTATTTATAACCATGCGACTGTATGATTTTGCTAATTTTCTATCGGATAGCTTTCAGTATTTCGATGATTTCTTTCTTTCCCGCTGTTCGATTGAGGTGATTCAAGATGTGTTGAAAAGCTAACTCAAAGGTTACAACTTTTCTTCAGATATTATCTTCGAATTCGATCATTTTCCATGTCATGGTCTCAATATGAGGTTGAAAATCGGTGCAAAACGTTTCGGCTTGAATGTTGATATGTGATAATGTTTTGGCTTAATTTTATCCCTTTGACTCCTTTCATCATCCAATTGACTTATAACACTCTCGAATCTTCATCACAAGGTTAGAAACAAGTTTAGAGTATTTACACTTTAGTCCCTGAACTTTCACTTTATTCTATTTTGGTCGTTTTTGGCTCGTTTCTCCAATCTTCCACTGTATTCATCTATTTGCAACCTAAATCAAAATATAAAGGTACTTAGTGCATTTAGACGTCAAATTTTCATACTAATGAAAATATAAATGGATGAAAACTTAACAATTTGTGATATCATCATACCCCCAACTTGTCTATTGCTAGTCCCTAGCAATTTAATGCAAAACAAGATGAACGAACGAACGAATGGTCTATGTCACAAGTTAAATTGTTAAGTTCTAATTTAACCACATGTCATGCTCTCTTCAAACTCAACACCACAAGAAATTAACAATGTCATAATTATCAAGATGTCAAAAACACATGCCAAATGTGTGAGTGTGTGTCAAGCCATAACATCTTACCGCCAACCCTAACACATGCAACATCAAGTATGTCTCGAGCTAAAGGTTTAGCTCCATAACTCACGGGTATCAAAGTGTTTAATACGCGATTTCTCTCTATGGAGCTAAGAAAGATAAATGCTAAAATTCGGGGGCTTAAATATTTCTGAATAGTAACAAGCAAACATTGATTCAGTGACAGGCATACATTCAAATGATAATCTATCAACTTCTTACCACAGGTTAATTGGGATCAAAACGGTCAAGGCAAGGGTTGTAATGAACTTCATGTTGGATTATATGAAGGGAAGGATATAATAATTCAAAACTTCAAAGCACATAGCTAAGTATTGTATCAAGCATTCCAATGGATCACATTTTTAAATCAATATACTCTTCAACATTTCAAACCCCAAGATCAATCAAATAGAGCATCTTCAATATTTTATTTTATTATTATTTTTTTTAAATACTTGAACACAAACAAAATCTTGTCATTTTTCTTGCTTTTATTCTTCACAAATAGCATCCAATACTTACTACACACTTGGAAGTAAAAGAAGTGGGAAAATAAGCATACGCTTCGATATGGAGAAGTATGGATAATGTAGGCGCAAGAAGGGAGAAGCTATATATGTGTATATAGCTCAAAGTGGCGAGTAGGGATTGTATTTATTGCAAACGAAGGTTTGAGAGGCTCTATTGTTGATCTTAAATTGACCTTTATCATATCCCAAATAATCTACCATCTTACCACAAACCATGTGATGTTATTCTCACAAAAAGTTTTCAATTCACAAAACCAATGGACGCTTACTATCGTTTTTAGTATGATATATGATTCTCAATTCTCACCAATTCTCACATAAAGAAACCTTAACAAGAGTCTTTTCTAGCTACATGTGTTAACTATCATCTTACCACAAGGCTTGTGTGCACAAAAAGAATTCAGCAAGTGTCTTAACATCTAGACTTTCATAACAAAATTGAATCATAGTTGCACATTTTGTCATTCAAAATTACAATCATGCAGCAACTTAGAAACTTAGGAAACAAATTTAACCAATCATGACAAATCAACAAAAATCCATGATAATCACAATAGCATCCAAAGTAACTCTCCCTCCAACTAAATATTGTATTGTCCTCAATGCATAAACATGAATACCAAATAGAAGAAGGAATGATGTCACCTGAATACGGAAGTGAGTCAACATAAGCTCGAAGAATGGTTAACCTGAAAGTTTTCAGTGGGATGGTAATGCAAGGAGTTAAACTACCTAAAAGTAGGGTCGGACATGGTCCGGTTCGATTCGATCCTGAAGAGAATCGAACCGAACCAAAATTTTTCGGGTATTTAGTAAATGGAACCATCGGATCCAAATATAATTATGGACCCGTTCAGGCTCGGTTTGGTTCGAATCCATTCGGTTCCGTACCATTATTAAATGTTTTCACATTTATAATAAAAATAACTAATGACATGTTCAATATTAATTTTACAAATTAACGTAGTTCAATTTAATAACATATAAATAAAAAGTTATACAATAAAATTAATTTACAAATGTATATATTTACCATAAAATAAATACTAATACTAAAACATCGGTGATATATTCCATATCAATAACTCATTGGCTTCAAACATTCAAATCTACATAAAATAAAGAAATATAAATTAGAAGTCATAGAGATAAAAATACTTTAAAGTATTGTTAATACTTACCAACTATTTGTTAATTTGTTAATTGAAAATAATTTGTTAATTTACATTTTTTCCTTAAAAAATTTATAAATTAAATGAATTATAAAAGTTAAAACCCTCCTCCTTTATCCGGGCTTGGGACCGGCTACAATTATGTAGGCGGAGTTAAAATTGTACACGAATAAAATATTACATGTACAATTTTTCTTGAATTTTTTTTTTAAAAATTACATATTTTTTTGAAACTAATCAATTTAAAAACTTACAGTATCTTATGCTTGAATCTGCTGCAACTCTTCGACCATTATACTGTCAACTTGTTCTTGAAGACGTAATTCCGCACATTCCCAGTCCTTCAAACATATTAAAGCCTCCAATATATCTTCTTTTAGTCTTGATCGTTCATCACATAAAATTCGACCACCTAAACTAAATGCAGCTTCCGATGCTACCGTAGACACCGAAGGTGTTAGTAGATCGCGAGCAATTTTTGATACAATCGGATATTGCCTTTCATTAGACCTCCACCATGATAAAAGACTAAATTCCTGTAGTTCTTGTGGTTGTAACATACTACGAATGTCCACATGCATATATCTAGCTAACTCAGAGAGAATTTCAAAATTTGTACCATTGACATCTATTACTCTAGATATTGATGAATTAGAACTAAATGAGGGAACACTAATATTGGTCTCTAAAAAACTCCATAAACTGTCTGCATTTGTTGAAGTATTTATTGAAAAAGAACTTTGGGAAGTAGAACTACGCTGACCATCTTTTTCAGCGTAATAGTTATACATTTCACATAACATAGATTCTATAGGCGCATGTGATAATTCTACATCCATAAAATTTGAAATTCCCTTTATAATAGTTTGTGTGCCGGTTAAATTAAGTCGAGGGTCCATCACCGAAACTAATAAAAATAAAGAGGGTAACTCCTCCCAATATTTACGAAATTTTAACTCCATAAAATAAATTACATCAACAAAAATGGGCAAATTCCTATGTTTTTGAAATGCTTGTGAAATATAGAAAAAATAGTGTAAAAAAGTGAAGACGTAGGGTAATAAACACCGCTACATTCCTTTGTGGCATCAAAAAAAGGTTTTAAGAATTTTTTCACGATAAATGCGAGAGACCATTCCCAATCTTCTAAATTATGTTCGGATCCATATGTATGCCTACCATTATAATATATTGAAATAACTTTATCATATTTTTCACACGAGTGTAACATAAGATATGTAGAGTTCCATTTATGTGATACATTAGTGACAAATGATTTCTCTTCTAATCCATATTCTGCACATAAACTGTTAAATGCTTGTTTTCTTGCTGGTGATATAGAGATAAAGTTAATTGTCTGCCTAATTTTATCTAAAGGTGATTTTATATGTGTCAATCCATATTTTACAATCAAATTGATAATGTGACATACACAACGTTGATGAAAAAATAAACCTCCAAATATAGGGTTCATATCATCAATAAATTTGTCGACAACAACTTTATTTACACTAACATTATCAAAAGTAAAACTTCGAACCATTTCTTGCATACCATATTCTTGTATAATATCTTTTAAAACCATGTATATGTTAGTCGCATTATGAGGATAATCTACACATCTGAATGCAATAATCTTTTTATGCATAATCCATAGATGATCAATGTAATAAGCTGTAGCAGCAATATAACCTTTTTTATTAATACGGGTCCATAAATCAAAAGTAAATGATATAACACAATTAAAAGTTTTTAGACTTTCAATAGCAGTTTATTTCCGTTTGTTATATAATTTTATAGCATCCGAACGAAGAGTATTTCTACAATAAGACGATACCTGGGTTGGAGATAATTCTGCACAAGACGAGTAAAGTGTTCTAACTCGATCATCGTTAGCGACATCTCTGCTGCAGCCACGTATACAGCCATTCCTTCATGAAATCTTTCCTGTGAATATACAAAAGTGGAAAGAGTAGAATTGGAACCGGTAAATGTTAGTTTGGTCTGTTTCGGGTCAAGATCGGTTGGTTTCGCTTTGCAACTTCTTAATATATGCCTATTTAAATGCGATGTGCTGGAACTGGGCTTCCAACTAAATTCTTTACCACAATAATTGTAACATGCTTTCCAAATATCAACTCCATTTTCAACCCCAACTTTTTTGCGAGTTATATGTTGCCAACATTTCGCAGAATCTTTTTTCGACATTTTAACCTCGACTACTTCCTCCTCTTCGATATCTTCCAAATTAATTGGAACATTTTGAAATGCATCGTACCCCAATGAAGTGCTCGAACTACCTTTAAACTGATTAATTTCATCGCTAGCAAAATCCATGTATAAGTATTATACTTATAGTAAGGAATATTTAATAATAGAATAAAAGAAACTGAATAGCACAACCAAATGTTTAAATTGAAAATCAAAGTTAGAATACTGAATATTGCGTAGAGAGATTAGAGATAGATTGATATAAGATTGTAAATTTTTTCTCGTATTTATAGACAAAAATATATCTGTTTTAATTTTCAAATTCAAATTTTTGATAAGACAATTCGTGGGATATTCAAAAAAATTCAAATTTTTTTTAAAAGCGTGCATGAAAGCAACAGCTTGCATGCACGTTAGTTGCCTGCACACGGTAGGCAGCTAATTTTAAAAAAAAATTAATTTTTTTTTAAATTATACACGGGTCGACCCGGGCTCGGCTCAGGCTTTTTCCAAGCCGAGCCCGGGCCGTTCGAGTTTTCGATCTTTATTGCCACCCCTAGACACCACTATTCGCCTTAAAGCCTACAGCAATTGTAACATGCAAACCAAAGCACGAGATCCGAACGATCAAGGATAAAATGGTCCAAAACTAAAATATTGGTCAAAACAGAAAACCAACATCATTGCAGGGGCCACACAGCTGCCTGGAACACACTGCCTGAAGACACTGTTGCCGGATTCCACTGCACGTGTCACCACGCGTTGGAGAAGTCTTTGGACATGTGATTCACACGCCACGGCACAAAAGCTCCACGCGCTGCACCACCAGCTCCGCCTCTCTGTCCTATGTTGGAATAAGGTCTCCTTTTGGTCTGCAGAGCTCTGGTGTGTCAGAAATTTGAGATTGCAGCCTCGGTGGTTCAACTTTCAATCGGTTTTGAACGCTCCTTCTTCTGGCTGCTTCGTGTTGGAATTTCACGCCGATTTCAATCACCAAATGCTCTGATACAAGTTTGTTGGTTTTACCCTGCAAAACACACAAAGGAATACAAAGTTAAATCAAGAAGCAAGAAATCAAAGAGCAATAAATTGAATATGTTGCAATCCAATTTAAGCTTACAATGGTGGTGCAGTTAGGGCTCAATTTGATAGACATCTTCCACGAAGGCAACTCCACAAATGAGACTAAAGACCAAGTCCCCATGGTTTGTTAGGGACCAATTTCCCAACAAGAACGATTAGAGTTTGTCAGGATGGTAGCAAGGTTTGGAGCAAAAATTATACCTTTCGGTGTTGTCGGGGAAGACGATATTGTTCAAGTAAGCTTAAAAAGTTGACTTCTTCAGAATCTTATGTTTTTATTGTATAATCACTGAAGCTTTTCTAAGTATGAATTCTTAAGACGATAACCAAATCTAATAGAAGTCTCAGTTTTATGAGCATGTAAAATCCTGCCAAGATAATCTGAAGTGAGGGGAATGTATGTTTATTTTGAATTAAGCTGTGAGTACAGAAAATTTTAACAGATTTTTTTTACAGAAATTTGAATTTTCACTCACATGGAGTGGACCGTGTATAAAATATTGGGAAAAAAATCTGCCCGCCTAATGTTATGAGTGTTCTATACCTATAGGAGCACTAGTTTATTTTACTGTCGTGATTGGTACAGAAAGGAAGCGGGAATTGAAAAGCAGACAAAAAGTTGATAAATTGTATTCATAAGTGAAAAATGAGGGGTAAAAGATATAAGTACAGAACTATTCATTTACAGAAAGATTACAGAAAGATAAAATTCCTATAATACCCTTTTATATATAATTTGCAAACAAAGCCCTTACAAAAATATAAAAACTTCAATTAAGTCCCCAAAAATTTATGAATCAAGAATCTTTAATAAATTTAACTTCTGAAATTATACAAAATTTTATTGATCTAAGAAATGCAACAAATAATGTATTAACTTATTCGAGAGAAGATCTAAAAAAATTCTTTACAAAATATTTAGATCCAAAATTAAAATACAAAAATTCTTATATGGTTAATCAAGCAATCAAAATTGAAAATAATATACATAGGAGTATTATTAATCTAGAAAAAAGAATTAGCAAACTAGATATAATTATTGAAGAAATTTTTTAACAAAAGACAGTGAATTTTATAAATTTTATTGTAATCTCTTAACTACTTACGAAAACACTTATTTAGATTAGAAATCTAAAACCTTCCGCTTTGCACTCCGGTCCAAATGGTATCCGAGCCAAGTTACGAACATAAAATAATGATGAATATAATTGATGAAGAAAATATAATTGAATAATTTTTGAAAAAAGTAGAAAAGCATAAAAAATCAATTTATCCTTATTTAGCTAAAAATACTACAAATGAAAGTTTTGAGAATATACATAAAAAATTAGAAAATTTAGAATATAATATACAAATAGGAAATGCTCTTTTAAATAAAAATCTTAAAGGAAAAGATATGATTATAATTAATCCACCTCAAAATTTTAGAATAACACAAAAAGAAAATGATAAAGGAAAAAATATGAGATAAAACAATATATGATTACAGAAATAGAAGAATTAGAACAAAAAATTTTAGAATCTACTAATGAAGAATATAAAAAATATAAAAAATAGTTAAAAAAAATTAACTGAAAAAATGAAAAATATAAAGATGAATACTAATCCATCATCTAGTCATACTATGAAAATAGAATTTAGTAGTGACGAAAAATATGATTATCCTTATGGTACACCAATACCAAATAAGGATGGTACTAATCAATATAGAAAAATACAGAAAAGACACACTGAAAATATATGAAAACAGTCCATAAAATAAATAAATCCAATGAAATCTTATAATGAACATATCCATACAACAGAAATATGGTTACATCTAGACTGTGTAGATGAAAATAAAGCTATAGAAACATGGGTAAAAAGTACAGACTTAGTCATACAATTTAACAAATGGGAAACATATACAGCCTTCGGATTTATAGAACATGCAATCAGAGGAATTGTATCAGACTGGTGGAGAAAATTACCAGAAACTATAAAAAGAAGAATAGAGTATGGAGAAAATAGGACTGAAGAATTAGATAATAGGAATACTTTGAATGAACAAATTATACAAGAAATATTAAAGAAGTTTGAGAGAGCCGGAGTTTTTAGGAAACATATATACTACAAATGAAGAGACTAGGAAACAAGAAGAACATAATGAAGAAATTATGGCAATGAAAAATTTAAGAATATGTTATATGTGTGAATTAGAAAGATATACATGTAAATTTGAAAAAATATACTATATATTAAATCAAGGAGATTATCAAGAAAATAAACATTTGTTAAGATCTTATTTTACAAAGTTACCATTCCCATGGGGTATGAAGTTATTAAAAGAATATGAAAAAACATTACTTGTTGGTGAAGAAGAATGTATAAAGATAGATAGTCTTGAAAGTAGGATTGAATTTACAAGAATAATGATAGGCATCTGGTGCAGAGAAGCCTTAGAAAGTAAGAAAGCATAGAAAATAAAAAGAAATTCTTTGTGTTGCTACAAAGATTTAAGCCAAATTGAACAATTTGGATGTCATAAAAAGAAATATAAGTCATATAAAAAATATTTAAAAAAAGTTCAAAAACTACAAGAAGTTTAAGAAAATGAATTTTAAACCACATAAAAAATACTTTAAGAAAAAAGATTGGAATAAAAAATCAAAAATAAGAAATATTAAGAAATGTAGATGTTTCATCTGCAATGAAGAAGGACATATTGCCCCCTCAATGTTCTAAGAAGAAAGATAAACAAAATATAAAAACTCTTAGAATTTATGAAAAATTCCTAGATAATAGTGATATAGAACCAATTGAATATTTTGAAAACTTAAGTAGTGAATGCAGTAGCATTTATGAATTAGATACATCCCCATCAGAAGAAGATTCTGAAAAAATAGTATATATGAATCAAGAAATACAACAACCAGGCCAAGAAATAGAAGTAGAAACAACTGAAGAGGTTGAAGACTCAATAGAAGGTATAAACCAAGAAATTACCTTTCATATTAAAAGATACAAAGGAATAACCAAAAAATTATTAGATTTACAAGAGAAAGACGTATTCCATCAAGAATTCTTAGAAATACTGTCAAGAGTAAATAAAACAATTGTAAGTATGAATTACAAAGAAATGTCTATCAATATAGAAGATACTATAGAAAATGCAAGAATTCCTATAATTACAAAAAAATGGGTAAAACAAAAGTTATCCAAAATTCCAAAAAATATAAGAAACAAGTTCAAATGTATTGAAATAGGAGGAGTCCAAATCATAGTAAAATGATTCTTTAGAGAAGGTATAAATATATCAATAAAAATATATTGCATGGATAATAGAATATTACAAGATTCTATAGACGCTCTGTTAGGAACGGTTGTAGGAAAGCTAGTTTATCAGAAGATAATATTTACAGTAAAATCAAACTATACAATATCACTAAATGATGAAAATATTGACCAAAGTTTCAATCTATATTATAGGATTGGAAACCTAAAAATGTTGAGGAAAAGTAAGGCTATTAGTATTAGCATAAAATCAAGTTTTGCTTTTAGTACTAGCCATCATAACAATCTAAGAAAAATAACTGATAATATTATTATATATAAAGACTTTGAAGAATTAGTTGAATATATACCTCCTAGGAAGTACCAAGAACATATTTGGGAAAGATTATTTGGGAAATAATCTTGAAATAAGAAAATATGCGAAATTCCCACTTATATTTATAGGAGAGGATCAGAAAGAATATACTAAAGAAATAACCTTATATAAAAATGAATTATATGGAGTTGAATAATCAACTATACTATTAGGAATGAACTTCCTTGAACAATTTAATCCTTACAAACTCTGTCAAGGATATTTGAAAATAACAATTGATAATAATCCAATTATCATATCAAGAATATATGAAAATATGAAATCATTGTTATCATGGAAATAGTAATTAGTACAAATCCCATGAGTCCATATATTGAAATTACACTTAATATAAAAAGTTATTGTAGAATTAAATTTCTTTCTTATCTAAATACAGGAAGTACAATAAGCTTATGCTTACCAAATGTACTACAATCTGAATATTGGAAATATAATTCAAATAAGGTTATCGCCGCTACAACAGCAGGTGGAAATAAGGTAATATATAGCAAATATGCTACACAAGTACCTTTTCTAATATCCTTTAGAGAAGTATTTGTTGATACAATATATATGTCAAACACAATTGGATGTGATATTTTATTAGGACAAAATTTCCTATTAAAATATGCACCATTTACACAATATATTGATAAATATATGTTCACAACTCATTGTGCACATAAAATATTTACACCAAAAATAATTAGAGCTATTAGTATAGCATATAGAGATATTAATCATCAGAGTTCCTCAACCCAGCGTGGTGGATGTTGGAGTACAGCAAAATTTAAATCAATTACAATTTTAAAAATGACAACAGAAAATAAGTCAAAAAATTTGAAAAAAGAAATTTCTGAAACTTATTCTGAAAATCCATTAGAAAAATGGAATACGGATAAGATAAAGACAAAATAGAACTAATTCATCCAGATACTATAGTAAGGGTCAAATCAATGAAATATAATGTGGAAGACCAAAAAGAATTTAAGGAGCAAATAAAAGAATTACTATAAACCAAATTGATTAGGCCTAATAAAAGCCCACATAGCAGTCCAACCTTCATGGTTAGAAAATATAGTGAGATAAAAAGAGGAAAAGTCAGGATGGTGATAAATTATAAAAAATTAAATGAAACTACAAAATTTGATGGATATTACTTGCCTAATAAGGATACCCTTATTAAACAAGTACAGAATAAAAAGATATTTTCAAAATTCGACTGTAAGTCAGGTTTTTGGCAAATCGTACTTACAAAAGAAAGTAAACCACTAACTGCATTTAGTACTCCTAGTCCCCTAGGACAATATGAACGGAATGGAATGCCATTTGGGTTGAAAAATGCACCACAAATATTTCAAAGAAGAATAGACGAGGTAATTAAACCTATCTCTCATTTTTTTATTGTTTATATAGATGATTTACTTATTCATTCAAATGATATAAATGAACATATAGAACATCTTGAGAAATTTAGTTACATTATGAAAAAATATGGTATTACATTTTTTCAAAAGAAAGCCAAGATAGCCAAAACAGAAATAGAATTTTTGAAATTATTCATAAAAGAAAGAGAATTGCAACTGCAATACCATATTGGTGAAAAATTTCAAGAATTTTTTGAAAAAATCAAAGATAAAAAACAGTTACAAAGCTTCCTTGGTATATTAAATTATGCTAAATGATTCATTGAAAATTGTGTCAAGTTAAAAAATTATTCTCTCAAAGCTAAGAAAGAATGTAATGTGGTTTTGGGAAGAACAAGATTGTGAAAATATAAGGAAAGTAAAAGATGAATTAAAAATTCTGCCTAAACTAGTAATTCCAAAAGAAGAAGATTTCTTTATACTAGAAATTGATGCTTCAGACAATTACTGGGAAGCAGTATTAAAATTTAAAAAGATTCATAGAGAATATAAAAGTGAAAAAAATTATTCTTGTCCTGAAATACTTGCAGGTTATACATCAGGAACATTCAAAGAAGTTGAAACTAGATATGAGATGAACAGGAAAGAACTCATTGTTGTGAAGCGAGGATTCCAAAAATATAAAGATTATTTATTACTAAAGAAGTTCTTAATAAGGACTGATAATACTCAAGTTAAAGCCTTTTTGAAAAATAATGTTGATCCATCTATTGCTAATAAATATATTATTAGAATTCAAATTTGGTTTTCTTATTTCAAATTTGATATTGAATATATAAAAAGAAAAACTAACTTTCTTCCTGATTATCTCAGTAGGGATGGAGCTAGAACAATTGAGATCTAGAGTGCAGATACTTGAGATAAAAGTTTCCTATTTTGAGACTCAAATTCAAAATATACAAGATAGTCTTCGAGGCAAAACAAATATAGCCCTTGAGGCAAGAGAAACTTGTACCAAGTCTAGTATCCCTTTACAGGAACTGGTAAATACTAGCGCTCTTCCCGAGAATATTGGGAAAAACAAGAAGATAATCGGAAACCCTTCACAGGGATTAGATAAATCTATTACTAGTAAAGAAGATATGAAAATTTCTAGCAGTGAAGATACTCAAGATATCAAAATTGGCATAGGTAGCTCTTCACAGAGCCAAACTTTACCTAAGCTAACTATTAAAAATATTCATCCAATGGATATTGTTAAAATATGCCATGAGACAAAATTTCCTAAAAAAGATAACTATGAAGAAGTTATACTCTTTATTGTTATTTTTAATATATTGTTTGATTGGTACTTGGAGATAAGAAAGTAGATGAAAACTCTCCACTACGAAAAATACAACAAGATAAATTTTTATCCAGGAGCACCAGCCAACTAGGTGAGAAATTGCTTTGAGATAGAAAATATACTTTGTATATATCCCAACAAAGATTTCAGAGAGATAGCCCAACTTCCAATCAATGTAGGAAAGCTATAAAGAGATATACTGAAATCGTCAAAAGTACAAAAAGTACAAATATATATATATATATATATATATATATATATATATATATATATATATATATATATATATATATATATATATATATATCAGGTTCCACTCAACAACTATCGAATGGGATCCTGTTCTTGAATATATGCATCCAACGTTCCAGATTATCAAAATGGGACTCACAAGCCAACATTTTTTACCAACCAGTCAAAAGTTGTTAAAAATGCCCCCAAGATATTATAAATATGATAGCATATAAAAGGACAAAAGGATATAAAGAAATATTTGAACATGTAACTTTGATTATTACTAAGAAAGAAAAGATATGGATTTATCCTTCTGAAGACCATATAATCTATTCCAATGCAAGAATTGCTACAAAGGAAGAAGATATATGTTATCTTGACCATTTACTATCTAGCATAATGTCAAACCAAGTAAATGGATTAGAAGATATGGGAAATGAACTGTACAAGATACTTTGGGACTACGGTGACCACCACAGTTAGTACTGCATAGTTGAAGATATGAGTCAAGCATCTCTCAACAGTGAAGAATTCCCAGCGGAGTTCTTTGATTCGAAAATGGAAAAGTGATGTAGACAAAAGAAAGTGATTATTTATCACTACTTTAATAAAGCAATTTATTAAAGAAAAACTGTGGTCACTAAAAGACAGAAGATAGTACAAAAAAGTCTCTATGATTATAACCACTTACCCACTTGTGGTTAAAGATAGAGGACAAATTCAAAAAGAGAAGGCCCCCCCAACAAAAGATAGTGGAAAAATCGGTGGAAATAAGACTTTTCAGCCACCCAACAAAAGAAGATGGAATATAGCTATCAAGATAAGATTCCCAAAGGCCTCTATAAAAGGAGGCAAGAGGAAGAAAAAAGGCATCAAATCTAGGAATTAGCTCATAATACTCAGAATATCAGAAAATCTTTTTGTAATCTGTATACACCACTTGTATTTAGAAATATTAGATAGCTTGAAAATAGCAAAGCTTGTAATACGATAATCACTTATGGAGTTCTAAACTTCATAAGGTGAGTACCAAAGGTATGTAATTATAGTTTGTAAGCATGTACTATTTCAATTTACGAATATTAAGTTGAACTTTGTTATGTTCAACAAAGTTTCTATAAAAGGATTTCGTTAAGTTTCTCATGATTTCTCGGCAGTGCAAATAGAGATTTTAAAAGATTTTCAAAATTTTGATTTTGAAATAGATGTTAGCCATGCCAAAGTACCCATCTTTCATGAATGGCTTAGGGGGAAAGAGGCAGTTTTCTAACAAAATTGTAACGCCCCGGGTTCCGCGAACCTGGAGTGCCACATCATCATCTTTTTGGCCTAATTTAACTGTAAAGTTTGGTGGAATAACTAACTTTTAAAAATCATCACATTTAAAATTGTGAACTTTAACGACAATAAATCTCATTTGAATTAACTTAAGAAAAATTGATTAAACTTTAAACTCAAGTTTTCGGAATAACTGAAAAGACAAAGTACTTTGATAATGTTTAAATCTTAACAATTAACTACATTTATTCATTCATGCCACCACTGCCCATCATACTCAATCGTCTCCAAAATCTGCAAATATTGTTAAAATAATGGAATGAGAATTTCGAAGAAATATTCAGTAGACTCATCGCCAGTAATTAATTTACAGAATAATTGAACACATAACTATGCAATCTATACAGTGACATCATCATAAGCCTATTTTCTTTGAAAAAAATCATAGGCTCTTTAAAATCATAGGGTGTGGGTAGTCTCGTCTCATGCATTTAAGCAAGTAAATTATGCATAACATCATCTTATCTCATAAGATATTCTCTTTCTTCTCATGCAATTAAGCATATAAGTTATGACAAGCATAACAACACAATCTATCTCATAAGAGATTCTCGTCTTATGCATTAAAGCATATAAATCACATAAAGTCACATAATACATACAATTATAATTTAAACTAATTAATGGGGGCGAGTCAACCTCAATCTATCTCGATTCACGTGAAAAGTGAAGCGGAAAGAAAATCTCAATCCCTCAATCGTCCGTACGTTTCGTCTAGCCAAAATAGGAAATAAACTTTGAATTAGTGTTTCGAAATTTTTAAAGATTAAAAAAAACGATAAAAATAAAGTTTAGGGACTTAATTGAAAGTTTCTTAAAATTGAAATTTGAAAAGTTTAAGGACTGAAATTAAACTTTTCTAAAATAGGGACCTAATTGAAAATTTATTAAAACTGAAAATAAGAATTTAAGGACTGAAATAAACTTTTTCAGAATCTGTGGGCTGATTTATTTAAAACATAAACTTTGGGACTGTTTTCTTTAAAACCGAAACTTTGCGGCTGAAATAAATAACTTTAAAACTTGGGGACCGAAATAAACTAACTTCTAAACTTTGGGGCTAAAATCATAATTTTCAAAAAATCAAAATATTAAAAATCTCACTCTCTCTCTCTCTCTTTCTTCCGGCCGGCGATGCCAGCGCCGCCGTCGCGAGGTGGCGACGGCGGTTGTGGAGGTGGCTGGGGGAAAGTTTTAGCGAACGGGTCGAAGAGAAATCGAGGCTTGGAGATTCGATTTTCTTCGGCGGCGAACCGGCTGGAAAGTGGGTCAGAATTGAGGAGAGCTTATGGGTTTTCTTATTTCTTGGTTTTGGTGGTTGTTTGGTGTTGATTTGGGGCGAAATGGAGGCTGTCCATTTGGTGGTGTGTGTGTGGTGATCGAAATCGGGAATGGCAGGTGGATTTGGGTGTCATTGTGGTGGTGTTTTGGGTACTAAAGTGGTGTTGGACGTGGCTCGAATGGTGGCTGTAGCTTGGGTGTTGGTGTGCAGTCATTGTTGGTGTTTTCTGGGCTAAGGAGATGGTGGCTTGATTGTGGTGCTGGAGGTGGTGGTTCTGGGTTTCGAGTGGATGGCTGGTAAGTGGAAATGGACAGCTGTAGTTTGTGTGTTTGCAGTCGGTGTTGGTGTGGTGGCTCGTTTTTACATGTGGTGGCTGTAGTGGTAGAGCTGGTGTGGTGGAGCCTGTGGGTTGGTGGTGGCCGTGTGCAGTGGTGTTGGGTTAAGGAGGTGGTGGTGTTGATGCTAGAAATTGATTTTTCTAGCATCACACATGAATCTGTTGATGCTAGAAATTGATTTTCTAGCATCAATGGTGAGTTTCCAAATTAGGAAGATGAACCGGGAATTACTGCCTTGAGGAGAGAAAATGGAAAATAATTTTTTTTCTTACCTAGGCTGCTGTTGTTGGCTGCGTGAGGTTGAGGGGGGAAATGAGGGGTATATGAACAGTAGAAATCTAGGGCACAAATCCCTAGGGCTTAAATGGGCCAAAAAATTGGGCTGGAAGAATTTTTCTAATTGGACTTAAAGTGAATTGGGCTAAAATGAACATATTTGGACTGATGAAATTTTGGACCCGAAATAATAATATATCGTATTTAATGTTATTAAATTTCGGATTTAAAACGATAAGGAATTTGATACATTAAAATATTCGAAATTGGACTCGATTCTAATGTATTTAAATTTGTTTAACAACGGCTAAACGAACACGCTTTTATTTTTTTATAACTCGGGATTAGGACTTAGCGACACGTTTTTCAAGAAATATAATTTAAAATTCTCGATCACTACAACCTTACCCCCTTAAATTAATTTCGTCCTCGAAATTTAAACTTACTTGATTTATAATATCTAGATACTTAGCTAGAATCTCATCATCCTTTTCCCAAGTAGCTTCATCGCTATCCTGTCTACTCATTGGATTTTGACTAAATGAACTTCTTTGTTTCTTAAGACATTGACTTTTCTCTCCACAATGCACATAGGTGTCTCCTCATAAGACAGATTCCTCTGAATCGAAATAGTTTGAAAATTTACCACATGACTCGGGTCGTGGATATATTTCCTCAATAAAGAAACATGAAAAACATTGTGTACGGCCGAGAGCTCAGATGGTAACGCCAAAGATAAGCCACGTTACCTACTTTTTCTAAGATTTCAAATGGTCCGATAAAACGAGGTCTTAGCTTCCCTCTCTTGCCGAAACGGATAGTACATTTCATAGGAGCTACTTTCAAGAATACTTTCTCTC
Organism: Osmanthus fragrans; assembly: GCA_019395295.1. Lineage (NCBI taxonomy): Eukaryota > Viridiplantae > Streptophyta > Magnoliopsida > Lamiales > Oleaceae > Osmanthus > Osmanthus fragrans. The sequence goes on along the minus strand of CM033357.1, from coordinate 15,302,481 downwards.
CAATCTCAAACTCCAAGTCTTTTCTTCTTTGATAGGCATAACTTTTCTGTCTATCTTGGACGGCTTTGATTCGTAGTCTGATCTTCTCTATAGCCTCAACTGTCCTCTCAATCAATTCTGGACCTAAAATTCTTCTCTCGCCTACTTCATCCCAATAAACTGGTGATCGACAACGTCGCCCATATAGTTCCTCATACGGTGCCATACCAATAGTAGCCTGAAAACTGTTATTGTAGGCAAACTCCACTAATGGAAGATGAGTCTCCCAATTACCACTCAAATCTAGCACACAAGCTCTAAGCATATCTTCCAATGTCTGAATAGTGCGTTCAGACTGTCCATCTGTCTAGGGATGGTAAACTGTACTAAAATTTAATTTAGTACCCATTGTGACATGTAAACTCTTCCAAAATCTCGAAGTGAATCTCGGATCTCTATCGGAGACAATGGAACTGGTACTCCATGAAGTCGAACGATCTCTCTAACATACAATTGGGCTAATTGATCCATATTGAGGGTCATTCTGATTGGTAAGAAATGAGCTGACTTCGTAAGTCGGTCTACAATAACCCAAATAGCGTCGTGACCTCTTACTGATTTTGGTAACCCTGTCACAAAATCTATGGAAATTTTCTCCCATTTCCATTCTTGTATATCCAAGGGATTTAACAACCCTGATGGTCTCTGATGCTCAGCCTTGACCTGCTGACACGTCATGCATCGGGAGACAAACTTTGCAATGCAACCCTTCATGTTTCTCCACCAAAAGGTATTGCGCAAATCATGATACATCTTTGTCCCTCCTGGGTGGCATGCATATGGTGCTGAATGAGCTTCTGTCAAAATCTCATTCTGGATATGTTCATCTTTCGGCACACAAAGACGTCCTCTGAATATAAGCACTTTATCAGCAGCAATCTCGAAACTTATTCTCTTGCCAGTCCCAACCTCGGATCTGATATTTTCCAAGAATTTATCTCCAGCTTGAGATGCTACAATCCGACCTCTCAAGTCTAGTTTACGATCAGATTTGTCAATCTATTAGATCCTTGGACTGATGGGGCTCGCACTTCGATTCTTAAATTCTGAAAATCTCGAATCAATTGATCTTTCGTTGTTCCCAAAGCTGATAACAGTCCAGCGTTCTTTCTGCTCAAAGCGTTTGCAACCTTATTTGCTTTACCCGGATGGTAAAGAATGGTGCGGTCATAATCTTTTACTAGTTCTAGCTATCGTCGTTGTCTCATGTTCAGTTCCTTCTGAGTGAAGAAATACTTGAGGCTCTTGTGATCGGTGTAGATTTCACATTTACTCCCATACAGATAGTGTCACCAAATCTTAAGAGCATGCACGATAGCTGCGAGCTCTAAATCATGCGTCGGGTAATTCTTTTCATGTGGCTTCACTGTCTTGAAGCATATGCGATCACTTTGCCATTCTGCATCAATACACAACCTAAACCATGTTTGGATGCATCGCTATAAATAACGAAACCATCGGACCCGTCTAGTATAGTCAACACTGGTGCTGAGACAAGTCTGTTCTTAAGTTTCTGAAAGCTTTGTTCACATGGTTCTGTCCACTGACACTTAACTCTCTTCCTGGTCAACTGAGTCATAGGACCTGCTATTTTAGAGAAACCCTCTATGAATTGCCGATAATATCCAGCTAATCCAAGAAAGCTTCTCACTTCTCCAACATTTGCAGGTGTTGGCCAATTCGTTACAGTTTCAACTTTAGAAGGATCAACCTCGATACTTTTAGCTGTAACAATGTGACCTAAGAAACCTATTCGCTCAAGCCAAAATTCACATTTCTTGAATTTGGAGTACAACTTTTTTGCTCTTAGTGTTTCCAACACAATCCTCAAATGTTCTTCATGTTGTACAGAATTTCTGGAGTAGATCAGTATGTCATGGATAAAAACAATAACGAATTTATCGAGATACTGATGGAAAACTCTATTCATCAAGTCCATAAATATTGCAGGTGCGTTCGTGAGGTCGAAAGGCATTACTATGAACTCATAATGCCCATATCGTGTCCTGAACGCTGTCTTTGGTACGTCGGTTGGTGAAACCTTTAGCTGACGGTAACCAGATCTAAAATCAGTCTTGGAGAAGATAGCTGTACCTTTCAATTGATCGAATAAGTTTTCGATCCTGGGAAGTGGATACGTATTCTTTATCGTCAACTTGTTAAGTTCTCGATAGTCGATGCACATCCTCATGCTTTCATCCTTCTTCTTTACAAATAGAACAGGTGCTCCCCATGGAGAAACACTTGGCCTGATGAAACCCTTCTCTAGCAATTCCTCCAACTGCACCTTCAGTTCTTGCAACTCTTTTGGCGCCATACGGTACGGAGCTTTAGAAACAGGGGCAGCTCCTGGTACCAAATCAATGGAAAATTCCACTTGCCTATCCGACGGAGTACTGGGTAGATCGTCTGGAAAAATATCACTGTACTCACATACTACTAGCACTGAATCCAGAGTAATCTCCTCTATGGGTTTGTCTTGAAGACTAACCAAATAGCCATGCCAATCATCCTTGGCTAATAGCTTCTCCGCTTGTAAAGCCGAGATAAGGCGAGGAAGTGCTTTGATCTTCGTCCCATAAAACCTGAATACTTCTTCACCATCTTTGTTAAAAAATAACCTCTTTCTCGTGACACATGATTGCAGCACGGTTGGTGCTGAGCCAATCCATACCCAGAATAATATCGAAATCTTTCATTCGAATAATATTCAAGTCTGCCTTCGAAACTTGGCCATCAAAAACTATTTGTACTGCTTTGACTATCTTATTGGTATCGATAGTTCCTCCTGATGGTAAACTAACCTCGAGAGTGCTACCAGTTTCTTCTCCTATCAACTTCAGTCTTCCTAAACATGCTTCAGCTATAAATGAATGTGTGGCTCTCGAGTCTATTAGAACATATACGGGAATACTAGAAATAGATAGTATACCTGTTATCATATTATCATGCTCAAAATGGGAAATGAAATACAGTATGGAGAATAATTAAGACATGCACAAGAATACCAGAATAACTAGTATACCTGCAATCACGTCAGAATCCTCAGCTGCATCCATAGCAAATACTCTTGCTTTCCCTTTTCTGTTCTGGTCTGGGTTCGTCTTCTGATTGGAACCCTGGGCGGACGGGGCACGACAATCCGATGCAAAGTGACCCGGCTGGCCACACTTGTAGCAGACACCATTTCCAAAAAGGCACTCTCCTTTATGCGACCTCTGGCACTTAGGGCAGGGTGGAGTGAAATTGGTCATCTGTCTCCTTGTTGGTCCTGGATTCAACCTCTTGACAAATGCTTGATTCCGGTTCTGATTCTGATTGTGATTTGGACCTTACCACTTTCTCTTTCCCTGATACCTCTGCTCGTTATGATTGCCTTGGTTCCCAATTCTCACTTCGGCATAGGCTACTGCTTGAGCCTTCTTCACAACATCCCCGTAGGTTGGCAGTTCATGTGAACAGACAATCTGTCGGATATCAAAGCGTAGACCCCTCTCAAAATGCCGTGCCTTCTTGAACTCAGTCTCCACCAGATGTGGAGCATAACGCGACAGTTCCTCGAACTTCCTCTCGTATTCAGTTATATCCATTTCACCCTGTACCAAACGCAAAAATTCAGACTCCTTGTGATCTCTGAGGGCTTGTAGGAAAAATTTATCCCTGATCTCAGCCTTAAATTTGTCCCAAGTCAGAACTGCTAGCTGCTCTTCACTCCTTGTTCGTGATGCAGATTCCCACCAAAAACCAGCTCTTCCGATTAACATAAAATCGGCACAGATTACCTTCTTATCCTCAAGGTAAGATATGTGCCTGAATATCTTCTCGATGGCCTGGAGCCATTCTTCCACTGCTAGTGGACTATCTCCGCCATCAAATGTAGGTGGGCGGTATCTCTGAACTGTTCTATCACTGGTACTGTGGAGTTAACCGGATGTGGAGCTTGTCTCATCTCTTGCACCACGTTAAATAATTCCCTGATGATGTCGCTTTGAGTTGGTGGTGTCATAACCTTCATAAAATTTAAAAGTAGTTCATAAAGGATGAATTAAGTGTACCAACAACGTAGACGATAGCAGATAACTCTAAAATTGGAAATTGGAACCCAAATATCATTTCATTTAAAACTCGACTTCTTTTAATGAAAATACATGGGTAGGAAGGCATGTATGCCGAACATTTTTTTTTTTACAATAAAATGTCGAGCCTACTCTAATTTCTATCTCTCTATTCTCCTTCGGTTATACCTGATTCAGCGTCCGAGAACTCTCCTAGCACTGGATCAGCGTCTTCCTCAGTTTCTTCTTCTTCTGGATCTTCTTCGGAAGCAACCCCAAAGCGGTACTCAAAGTAGATGGGCCAATATGCCACAAATCTCGTGCAGAAGACATCATACTCCATTTCCACATTAAGAGACTCTAGAGCATCTACATATATGCTATGAGCTACCTCCGCATAGTCACTTCGAAAAGTCGAGAGTAAGTGACGGATCGACCGGGTGATTATTGGTCACGTAGCCATGCTGTATGGCCCACTCACGTACGACATTCAACTGCTCTACATGTTGGACAATTGTCTAATCAAGTTCGGGCCTGAAGCGGTCATAATCCCTAATGGCTTGTTCTGCGTCACTGAGTGCATTTCTACAAATGGGTGTCATGTCTTAAATCAATTATGCAAAGTCCAATTAGGCGGGGTTATTCATATCTCCTAGTTAAAATTACGAGGACGTAAAAATTAAAGAAAACTCTTTCAAATTATGCTCAAACTCGTCTTTCTTTCTTTCTTTCTTTCTAATTCGGATACACTTTCTTTCACTTTCTTTCTTTCTTCTAAGTCTCATAAATCATCAAAACAGGTATCCGAATTAAAATAACATTAAATTTCATAAACTTCTTTACCTTCGGAGTCGGCTGATCGAATGATGGCAGTGACAACTTTCATTAATAAGAATTAAATAATGTAGAATATCTCTTTGAATTTTTTTTTTAAATTTGTCAATCTACAGAAATGCAGACTGGCTCTGATACCAAGCTGTGTGCCATATCATCATCTTTTTGTCCTAATTTAACTGTAAAGTTTGGCGGAATAACTAACTTTTAAAAATCATCACATTTAAAATTGTGAACTTTAACGGCAATAAATCTCATTTGAATTAAATTAAGAAAAATTGATTAAATTTTAAACTGAAGTTTTCGGAATAACTGAAAAGACAAAGTACTTTGATAATGTTTAAATCTCAACAATTAACTACATTTATTCATTCATGCCACCACTGCCCATCATACTCGACCGTCTCCAAAATCTGCAAATATTATTAAAATAATGGAATGAGCATTTCGAAAAAATACTCAGTAGACTCATCGCCAGTAATTAATTTACAGAATAATTGAACACATAACTATGCAATCTATACAGTGACATCATCATAGGCTTATTTTCTTTGAAAAAAATCATAGGCTCTTCAAAATCATAGGGTGTGGATAGTCTTTTCTGATGCATTTAAGCAAGTAAGTTATGCATAACATCATCTTATCTCATAAGAGATTCTCTTTCTTCTCGTGCAATTAAGCGTATAAGTTATGACAAGCATAACGACATAATCTATCTCATAAGAGATTCTCGTCTTATGCATTAAAGCATATAAATCACATAAAGTCACATAATACATGCAATTATAATTTAAAATAATTAATGGGGACGAGTCTACCTCAATCTATCTCAATTCACGTGAAAAGTGGAGCGGAAAGAAAATCTCAATCCCTCAATCGTCCGTACGTTTCGTCTAGCCAAAATAGGAAATAAACTATGAATTAGTGTTTCGAAATTTTTAAAGATTAAAAAAAAAGGATAAAAATAAAGTTTAGGGACTTAATTGAAAGTTTCTTAAAATTGAAATTTGAAAAGTTTAAGGATTGAAATTAAACTTTTCTAAAATAGGGACCTAATTGAAAATTTATTAAAACTGAAAATAAGAATTTAAGGACTGAAATAAACTTTTTCAGAATCTGTGGGCTGATTTATTTAAAACATAAACTTTGGGACTGTTTTCTTTAAAACCGAAACTTTTGGGCTGAAATAAATAACTTTAAAACTTGGGGGACTGAAATAAACTAACTTCTAAACTTTGGGGCTAAAATCATAATTTTCAAAAAATAAAAATATTAAAAATCTCACTCTCTCTCTCTCTCTCTCATTTGAACGAGAGCAGAGAGAGGAGGCGACGGGAAGGGAAGGGGCTTCGTCCCTTTTGTCGCTTCCGGCCGGCGATGCCAGTGCCGCCGTCGCGAGGTGGTACAGACGGTTGTGGAGGTGGCTGAGGGAAAGTTTTAGCGAACGGGTCGAAGAGAAACCGAGGCTTGGAAGTTCGATTTTCTTGGATTTTTCGGCGGCGAACTGGCTGGAAAGTGGGTCGGGATTGAGGTAAGTTTATGGGTTTTCTTATTTCTTGGTTTTGGTGGTTGTGTGTGTGGTGTTCAAAATCGGGAATGGCAGGTGGATTTAGGTTTCATTGTGGTGGTGTTTTGGATACTAAAGTGGTGTTGGAGGTGGCTCGAATGGTGGCCATAGCTTGGGTGTTGGTGTGCAGTCGGCGTTGGTGTTTTCTAGGCTAAGGAGATGGTGGCTTGACTGTGGTGTTGGAGGTGGTGGTTCTGGGTTTCGAGTGGATGGCTGGTAAGTGGAAATGGACAGTTGCAGTTTGTGTGTTTGCAGTCGGTGTTGGTGTGGTGGCTCGTTTTTACATGTGGTGGCTGTAGTGGTGGAGCTGGTGTGGTGGAGTCTGTGGGTTGGGGGTGGCCGTGTGCAGTGGTGTTGGGCTAAGGAGGTGGTGGTGTTGATGCTAGAAATTGATTTTTTCTAGCATCACACATGAATCTGTTGATGCTAGAAATTGATTTTCTAGCATCAATGGTGAGTTTCCAAATTAGGAAGATGAACTGGGAATTGCTGCCATGAGGAGAGAAAATGGAAATAATTTTTTTTTCTTACCCAGGCGGCTGTTGTTGGCTGCGTGAGGTTGAGGGGGGAAATGGGGGGGGTATATGAACAGTAGAAATCTAGAGCACAAATGGGCCAGAAAATTGGGTTGGAAGAATTTTTCTAATTGGACTTAAAGTGAATTGGGCTAAAATGAACATATTTGGACTAATGAAATTTTGGACCCGAAATAATAATATATCGTATTTAATGTTATTAAATTTCGGATTTAAAACGATAAGGAATTTGATACATTAAAATATTCGAAATTGGACTCGATTCTAATGAATTTAAATTTGTTTAACGACGGCTAGACGAACACGCTTTTATTTTTTTAAAACTCAGGATTAGGATTTAGTGACACATTTTTCAAGAAAAATAATTTAAAATTCTCGATCGCTACAAAAATTGTAGCACCTTGTGTGTGAGTTCATCTTTTAAAATTCTGTTCTAAGTAAGAACTTGTTTCTGAAAAGAGTTTGAATAGAGGTGAAAACAGTGACTCTGGATACTGTGAGATGGCGTCTGTGGAAACACAGCTAGTTCTCTAAAGTGAGAAATGCAACCTTAATTGAAAAGCCTTTTATGAAAGTAGTTGTGGACCCAAATGATTTCAAAACATTTTAAACTTTCATCTGATTTAGAAGATTGATTAAGTACATGCAAAGCAATTATAAGAGCATATTGGATGGAAAGCATGATTATTTCTATTGATTACTATAAGTTATTTACATACTTTTATATGCTTATGTTTTAATTTATGAACACTTCGCAAGCATCCACATTCACTCCTACTGATGATAGTTTTAGATTATATTTAGATAAGAAAAATATTTCGTTTTTACTTAAACTAGCTGAAAAATCTGAAGATATATTTCCTGTTGGCCAAGAAAAACTTGAAGAAATATACCGCGATATAGATTACTATTATAAGCATAATATAGGATTCGATCCTGTAGAAACTAGTAAAGAGATAAAAAAAAAAAAAAAAAAAAAAGGTTGAAGATATTATTACAGAATATAAAGATATAAAAGAAGAAATTTCAGAAGGAATCATTTTAGGATAATATAACTAATAAAGATGAGCCTAAAATCTTTGAAAAATTATCTAAATATAGAGAATATTTAGAACAATTTGAAAGATTAAAAAAGATAAACATGAATCCTGATTAATAAAATACGAAGAAAGAATTGTGAAATATAATCCTAAAAGATCTAATAATTAAAAGACATAAGACTTATTTTGCAAAGGAAGGATAAGATAGTAATTCTAATAGTGCCAAATAAGATATTTTAAAATCCTGTAGACTTTCTATTACTTTTCCCTATACGTATAGCACTATCAAAAATGAGGTCAAGAGATGCATAGCTTTTTTGAAGGATAAAAGAGAAAACGACCAATATTGGAATAGTTTTTCACTTTTATATTTTTTAGGCTTTCATAGATTTTACCAAAGAATTGTTGGGAATTGGTTTAAAACTTAAGAAAATTGGTTAACAATCGAAAACCAAACATTGAAAAGTGTGACTTTATGTCAATTTCGGTCAAATATTTAAACCTGATTTGTTTATGCAAATGATTTGCCGTTTTTTATTTCCTTGTATGTGTTGAATAGTATATTTGGGGTCTTGAAACCAATTTCGGATGAATGAAAAATTGTGATCCAAAGATGGAAGGAAAATATAGGAAACCCAGATAATACTGTCGTTCGAGCGACAAGTGGTTTCACTCGAGCGACGTCAAGCGAACAGTGAACGATAGACTTTCTGTAAGTCGGCCTCGAGCGAGAAAGCAGGCAAACATCAGGTGAAAATTGAATCTTGCGTCTTTTGAGTTTTGACTTGCAATACTTTGCCCATACCCCCTCATCCTCTATATATAGGACTCTTTGGACGTCACTTTTATGTCACATACTATTTATGCATCAAACATAACAAAATTCTTTTACTAAAACCCTCCCAAAATCATTTCAAAAATTGCTTCCTTGTAGAGAGGAAAATCTATTGAAATTCGTCGTTATCTCGTGGTTTGAAGTGTTGCTACCATAAAATTGAATCCATTGTATCTTGGGTGAAAAGTCCCGTCAACCATGAGCACCACAGCAAGACAATATTGTCTTAAGGAGATAGTGACATCACTTACCTCGAATTCTTCTTTTTCTTCATTCCAATTCTTCTTCTTCTTCTTTTTCTAAATTTTGTTCCTGTTTTGTATTGTATATTTTACTGCATTTTGTCACCTTTTTATATCCGATATTATTTTGATTTAATCACGCTCCTACGAGTTAAATTTTATCTGTTTTATTTATTACATACAAACAACCTTTTTTCTCCTCATTTTACATCCCGCAGCCAACAAGAATAATTGTAGAGCTTACCTTAATTGAAATTCGTTAATGATAAAGACTACCCTGTTAAATTAATTGGATTTTGATTCCCTCCTATTTTTTTTGTCTGGTATTCCCTCCAAGGGAGTCGAGATTGATCATGTGTATACTTTGTCCCTATTTGATTCAGCTAAAAAATTGATTTAAATTTAAGTCAAAGTCAACAATTAATTTTAACATCATTTTAATGGGATCCACAATTTTATAATAACATATTTTATCAACTTTTATTAAAATCTATTAAAATTCTAATTTTTATGTAAACAAAACAATTGCTTAATTGTATTCGGAATGTAGTCTCATATATGACCATTATTAAGCTTTCCTTTGCCAAAATTTATAAATGGTAAAATTTTATTTTCAATCTATAATTTTATAAATCCATTTATGCATAACTCATTTTAATCTATTAATAATATAAATTCTTACAAAAACGTAGGTTTAGTTGGTCACGGTTTACTTTTGCAATAGCCAACACGGTTACAAACTCAAAAATAAAAAAAAAAAATAATAACCGTTCAGAGTAAACCCAGTACATATAACTATTACTGCAGTAGTGTATGTGTGAGTTGGCAGAAGTGGTGGATTCAACCCAAGTTTGTTAAGCCTCAGCCTCTGCTACTGAACCTGAGCTGCTCAGAATCACTAACAAGTATTACACCTTCTACAGTTCTACTGCCAAAATTGTGTATTGCATTCACATCTTCATTTTTATCAACGATCTTCTGTACATTACCGGAAATAAGAAAACCTAAACGTTCATACATTGATACACACACACACACACACACACAGAGAACACCAAACTGATAATATGGGTGTAGCAGTAATTAATTTAAATTGGAGTTGTTGAAAAAACATCGAAGTAATCTCCACTTCCGCTTGAACATAGTATCAGATTAAACTCAAATCACACAAAACAACTCAAAACATTCTTCCTTCCTAAATGCTAAAACTCCATATGATTCGTGTTTAATACTAAAACCCATGTAACTGAAACTGATTAACTGATTAAGCCCTATGTTAAATTATAACCGGAGTGTTAGATCGAGGTTTACGTGGTCAGTCGAATCATTGTTAGGAGAAAATGGGTCTGGAGTAAATGATCCACCGCCAAAAACACCTAGAGGAGGAGCTGAGGTGGAGCCGCCACCGGAAGCACAGTGGACAGGAGAAAGTGGATGGAGCCAGTAAGAGAAAGGTGGTGGTGTTTCCTTCCGGAGGAGGATGCCGCCGGCGGTGAACGTTCTTCTGTTGGCCGCTCTTTCTCTCTTGTGGGCATTTTGGTGACCTCCCAAAGCTTGAGAAGTGCAGAACTTACGAGTGCAGTAGAGGCATGAGAACATTCTGGAAGTGGAGGATGATTTTGGTTTGTGGCTGGTTTTTGATGGTTCAGTAGATAGCTTCCAGAAATCGTATGTTTTAGAATCCGCCATTGTTGTTTTGTTTTTGAAAGCTCAAAAATGATAGAAGAGTAACTATACCACCATACAGTAGTGACAATGTGTGTATACATACATATATAAATAATAGTTTGTTTGTGTACTGAATACTGATTGTTTATTTTGTCTCTATCTGCTACTGTACGGGAATTACAGAGTTTGCTCCTCTCTTTTTATTTTATTTTTTTTGAAAAAAACCAAAAGGTTAGATTGAATAAAAGATAATTATAGATAAATATTTTGTGGTGGACCTAATTGAAATTTAATAAAGTTTTTGGGAAATGAATTGCATGTTCTTAAGAACACATGTTTACCTCAACGTCAATATAATTTCAAATTTCACAATTCGGTTGCAATCCATTATCCGTTGTTTAGGTTAGTGAATTTCATTAATATGTCACATTTCATCACTCATCATCCTCCACATGTGGTGATAAATTGTCATATTATGTAGTGATTATGTAAAGATGTATTGTACAATTTTAGGAAGTATTTTTCATCAATTTGGATGTCAATATGTGATAGGGTGGTGAAAATTAAAACTGGATTGAAATTAATTTAAAGTTCAGTGACCTAATTAACATAAATTAAAGGTGAGTTACCCAATTGAAAGTTAAATGACACAATTAAAATACTAATGAGAGTCGAGTAACCGCAAATAATTTTTAAAAAGTTGTATCAATTATGTAAATGATTGTGTATATGGTTTGAGTATGTTTGGGACGTTTCAAAATTAATGAATTCATACACATCAGGCTAAATAGCACAATATTCCTCTATCTATTAGTCAAACTGTCGAAAATCCTACCTTTTGAAAATAAGCACAAAACGTCCCCGTTTGAAACGTTTTGTGCGAAATACCCCCTTATTGTCAGCCTCTGTCAATTCTGTTGTTAAATTTCAATAGAAGGAAGGAAAATTGGGAAAATTAAAAGGGCAAAATTAAAGAAAGGAGAGAGAGAGTACCCATTTTGCCTTTTTAATTTTTACTTTTTTGTTCCCCTTTTATTGGAATTTAATGGCAGAATGGACATATATCGACGGTAGGGAGTATTCCGTACAAAAAGTTTCAACATAGGTACGTTTTATGCTATTTTCAAAAGGTGTGAGGATTTTCGACAATTTGGCTAATAAATAGGGGGATATTATGCTGTTTAACCACCTATTAAAGAGATAAGAGAGAATACTGGTTTTGCGCTTTTTGTTTTTCCTATTTTTTCATTGGAATTTAACGTCAGAATGGACAGAGGCTGGCGATAGGGGGCATTCCATACAAAACGTTTCAAACATTCCAAAAGATAGTACAATTTCCGATGGTTTGGCTAATATATAGGGTGTGTTGTGCTATTTATCTTACACAAATACTTTTATCCATTTATTTTAGCTCCTATTTGTTTAGATAAAAAAAAATCGATAAAATTTTTAGTGAAAGTCAATGTTTAATGTTAAACACATATTTTGTGAAGTACAAAACTTTTATCAATCTCTTAGATACACATCTCATCCACTTTTATCATAAATTACTAAAAATTTATTTTTTTAGCGAAATCAAATATGAACTTAATTTGTTCATGAAATTATAGAGAATATACATACATACATACATACATATATATACATATACATATATATATATATATATATATATATATATATATATATATATCTATATCTATATCTATCTACACACAAAACTTGATCTGGGTAATTATGTAAATAATCCCTTCTTGAACATAACTTTATTTTTGACGCTTATTAATATTAATTTAAGTGAGCTGATATCGATAAGAGTTCTGAACATGGGCGATTGACAAAATGATGTAAGGAGACGTGTGGGATGAAAATTTTGATACACAGAGGAAAGCCTACCTTGTCTAATCAATTTCAAATTAAATTAGTACAACGTTGTACATTCAACAAAATCAATCAATACTAAAATTTACACTAAAATATTCAAGATATGGTGAGAATATATTACACGAAAATATAAATGGAAAATATAACAATATATTGTAAAAAGAAAGTTTGTTAGCGTTTGTAGTGAATGACAATTATATCCTTGTAATCCTAGAAATTATTATCATTATATCCCTGATTCTTACCTATAAATATAGGATTTTGGTCATTAATAAAATACACACAAGATATTGACCTTAATTCTCTATTCTTCTTCATCTTCTCTATTTTATAACACGTTATCAGCACGAAAACATAATTATTTAAAATCTCGTGAAGGTAGTAATTTTTTTTAAAAACATAATTGTCTATCATATGTGCCAAAATCAATTTGGTGGCGTATGATTTTTTTTTAATACACGTGTGACAGGCCCCAAAATGGGGGTCAAAATAAATTTCTTACTTTTCTAAAAATGTGTCGTTCAGTAGTAATGTGCAAGTAAGGGTCATTCCCGCAGAGAATTGTTTTCAATTACGTCAATTGCAACGAGAAAGTAAAATACGGAAAACACGTAAATGGGGGGTTTGGTTTGATTTAAACTAAAGAAAGCGATAAATGCATAAAGTAAAAGACTAAAATAAAAAGGAAACAAAGGAGTGGAAATGTGATCGAGGGGTATTTCTTCGCCGCTAGAATGATTTTTTAATCAATGTTCGCAAAAGATTTTCGTTCTCAAGATTAACAACAATTCGAGAATAATCAAAAGTTTGATTACCTCAAACCCTCCTTAATTTTAGTTGAACAAGATAAGCATCGTTACCCAACCCTATTCATTAAACAATTAGGATAAACTCGCTAGATTTAATTCAACGAAAGCATTAACACGATAGAGTCAAATTGAACTAAGCTCAAACTCGCAAGCTCGGTTTACTAATTTAGGTATTAATCCACACATATTCAATTGAATAGCGATTAAGTACTACCGTCAATCAAAATATATTTGCCACTACGTTTTGGAATAAATAGCAATTACGGACTATAAATACCAAAATAGCATATATTGTATCAACCCAATCATCTAATTGGCCCGCTAAATAATCAAGAATAACAATAAACATATTGAGCACAATGGATTAACCACATCAATCTCAAGAACTTTAAAGCACAAATCGATTAAAATATCATTTCTAGGGTTGGAAATAACCCTCAATCACATTCAAGTTAACTATCCATACAAAGGTTTACAAATAGCCAACAAAATACAACAACAAATTATTAAAGACAAAATTAAAGAGGAAAGAAAAAGCTTATTGAAAGAGATGAATGGATCAAATCTTCATGTCAATGCTTCATCTTCTTCTCCATCTTCCATTTCCACCATTGTTGAGGAGAGGAGCTTCCAAAATTTCTCTAGTCTTGTGGTCGGCTCCCCCTCTGATTTCTTGACCTAAAAATGGTCCCAAGATGTCCTATTTATAGTGTATTAAGGGTAGGAGGCGGGTTGGAGTCGAAAACGGGTCGAAAAATGGTCAAAAAATGCGTTTTTGCGCTACCCGAGAAGGCTAGGCGCTGTGACTCCCAGATCCGGCGCCATGGCGCCCGGCATTCTGAAATTTTCTATTTTATGAGCGCCATGGCGCCCAGCTTGCTGAAATCTACCGGTTGGCATCATTTTTCACCTCCTTCAAGCCACAATTTCTTCCTCCCAGATGTGATGGCATTGTTTGTCAATCTTGAGATTAATACATCTCCAGTACTTCATGCTCTTTTCACGCCTAAAAACCTTCCTAATCTTCAATGAACTTGGGATACCACCTATAGAACAAAAGGAACAAAATAAGAAACAACTTAATAATGAAAATCTAACAACTATCGAAATTTAAAGGTCTAAATAAGTGCAAAATCCGCGCTTATCGCACCCTCAAACTTAAATATTTGTTAGTCCTCGAACAAAGCTATAAAAACAAACATGCAACATACATATAAAAATCAAACAAAAATACTATATAATAACAAAAACGTCAAGGTTGAATAGTTTGCCGTTTTGCCTTAATTCTTACATATGCTAGTACCTTATGAAATGCTTACAAGAATGCTACAAAAAAATAATTTTAAACTTACACCATGTTTGACTCGTGTGTGTGTGTGTGTTGTCATTCCAATTCATCGCATTACACAAGTTGGTGGTGTTCCCGACCCTCAAAATGGTCAAATTTTCCTTTCTCGCTCGAGGGTTGCGCACTCCTCCAAACTTGATATTTTCACTCTAGCCCCAAGGTGTCGAAAACATAGGGTTGCTCTCAAATCACTCAATCTTTCCCTCTCAAGTTTGGTTGGATCGAACCGGTAAAATTTGATCATTTAGTCATGTATTAATTTACCATAAAACCTTGAGTACTTAAACTACAAATATTCATTAGGCAATTAACGCACAATTCACCAATCATTCAATCAATAGCACAAAGGATATAGCATCCATTTCTTTTGCTTCACTTTTTTTTTTCTTTTTCCAATGTAGGTAGTTCACACTTCGGTCCCTAAGGGTAACCTTCTTCATTGGTAGATCGTCTCCTACACATTGGAATGCATAGGGCCAGATTACTCAATGCTGACTCACACTCCTTAAGGTGGGCAACTTTTTCCTACAGATTTTTTTTTTCTTTTCGATTGGGATAAACACAACATCCAACTTTTCATTTGAAGCTCATGAGCACTCTATAAAACAAATCATTTGAGTAAGGAATTAATACACTTCTAAACAATTTCTTTCTCCGGTTCAATCAACCCCAAACTTATTCTCTCATAGGTAGTGATTCAAGAAATGTTAATAATATGGTCATCTAGGTTCACAACAACCTAAAGTGCCACCAACAAGTGCGTGTGATGAATTTCATGACTCAAGTGCTCCATAAATGGTCAAACATGGAATAAGTGAATGAAAATAAACAACATATAGCATTCATGTCCACATTCCATAAACTAAAGTAATGTAACAACTAAAAGCAAAGCCGGCAAGGCTATCCAACCAACAAACATAAATCATCACACACAAATTTAAACTGTACAAAGCCCTTAAGAATAAAACATGAAAGAGTAAGGGCAAGGGATTCAAGTACTCCCATAAGTTGGTTGTGGAGTGTTGTGAGGTTTCTTGCAACTAACTCCGGTAGCGTTTTTCGTTCTTGCAAATCTACGTACTTCTCCAGGAAAATGATGAATTCAATAGTAGGAGCCTGCATCACCAAAGGTAGAATTTTCTCATTAGACATTAGAATAGCAATATAGGAGAAATCATACCTTGGTAAATTGCTCGGTAATGACTCAAGTGATGTCATGGTTTCCACAAAACTCTCACAAGCCGAGTTCTCCTCTTGCCGTAGTTTCTCAACATGATCTTCCATCTCAATTGGTACCTCATCTAAACTCTTCTCACTTCTTAGTGTATCGACACTAACATTTTCGCTCGGTTTAAATTCTTGAGAAAGAAGTTCTTCTGATCTTTGGGCCTCAATTTTCTCCGCCATGCTAGCCAATTAACTCACTTGTGCCTCCAAATTCTTGATTGAAGTCATTGTCTCTTGTTGAAATTGCATAGTCTCTTGTTGGATTTTCATATTCTCTTGTTGGATTTTCACATTGTTTGAGGCCAAAGACATAACCATTTCTTCAAGGGACATATTCGAGCTTTGAGTTGGAGCTTGTTGATTGCTCGAAGCCAAGGACTCAACCATTTCCTCTAAAGACATACTAGCACTTGAAGTTTGAGTTTGTTGACTAGGTTGGAAGTATTGTGGTTGATCTTGTTGAGTGAAATCCCATGGATGCTCAAGTTGTGCTTGTGAAGACGTGAAATGATTTCCTTCATAATCAAGACTAGGGTGATCACTATATCCATGATTATGCATGTAGGCATATGGATCATACCCTTGTCTCGGTTGCATTTGATAGCCCCCAATGACATTCGCTTGTTCAAAGGCTCTTCTTTGTTGAAGTGTCGGGCATGCGTGAGAAGGGTGTCCCGTAAATGAACAAATCTCGCACACTTCTTGTTGTTGAATTCTTTGAATAGCCACTTGACCGCACAAGAGATGCAAGGTCGGACAATTGACGATCAAGTTGAGAAGTTGCCTCCATCTCACAATTTTTTTTCAACCAACCTCTTCACTTGCTCCTAGGTTGTGGTGTAATGTGTTAGTTTTGCTCAATCACAACCTAAGTCACAAAGAAGATAACAAAAACAATGCAAACATAAATAAAAATAAAAATAATACAATTAACAAATTGGAAAAACAATCCCCGACGACACGGCGCCAAATTGACAGGTCCTAAAATGGGGGTCAAAATAAATTCCTTACTTTTCTAAAAATGTGTCGTTCAGTAGTAATGTGCAAGTAAGGGTCATTCCCGCAGAGGATTGTTTTCAATTACGTCAATTGCAACGAGAAAGTAAAATACGGAAAGCACGTAAATGGGGGGGTTTGGTTTGATTTAAACTAAAGAAATCGATAAATGCATAAAGTAAAAGACTAAAATAAAAAGGAAACAAAGGAGTGGAAATGTGATCGAGGGGTATTTCTTCGCCGCTAGAATGATTTTTTAATCAATATTCGCAAAAGATTTTCGTTCTCAAGATTAACAACAATTCGAGAATAATCAAAAGTTTGATTACCTCAAACCCTCCTTAATTTTAGTTGAACAAGATAAGCATCGTTACCCAACCCTATTCATTAAACAACTAGGATAAATTCGCTAGATTTAATTCAATGAAAGCATTAACACGACAGAGTCAAATTGACCTAAACTCAAACTCGCAAGCTCGGTTTACTAATTTAGGTATTAATCCACATATATTCAATTGAATAGTGATTAAGTACTACTGTCAATCAAAATATATTTGCCACTAGGTTTTGGAATAAATAGCAATTACGAACTATAAATTCCAAAATAGCATATGTTGTATCAACCCAATCATCTAGTTAGCCCGCTAAATAATCAAGAATAACAATAAACATATTGAGCACAATGGATTAACCACATCAATCTCAAGAACTTTAAAGCACAAATCGATTAAAATATCATTTCTAGGGTTGGAAATAACCCTCAATCACATTCAAGTTAACTATCCATGCAAAGGTTTACAAATAGCCAACAAAATACAACAACAAATGATTAAAGACAAAATTAAAGAGGAAAGAAAAAGCTTATTGAAAGAGATGAATGGATCAAATCTTCATGTCAATGCTTCATCTTCTTCTCCATCTTTCATTTCCACCATTGTTGAGGAGAGGAGCTTCCAAAATTTCTCTAGTCTTGTGGTCGGCTCCCCCTCTGATTTCTTGACCTAAAAATGGTCCCAAGATGTCCTATTTATAGTGTATTAAGGGTAGGAGGCGGGTTGGAGTCGAAAACGGGTCGAAAAATGATCAAAAAACACGTTTTTGTGCTAGCCGGGAAGGCTGGGCGCCGTGGCGCCCAGATCCTGCGACATGGCGCCCGGCATTCTGAAATTTTCTATTTTATAGGCGCCATTTCCGACGTCGTGGCGCCCGGCTTGCTGAAATCTTCCAGTTGGCATCATTTTTCACCTCCTTCAAGCCGCAATTTCTTCCTCCCAAATGTGATGGCATTATTTGCCAATCTTGAGATTAATACATCTCCAATACTTCATGCTCTTTTCACGCCTAAAAACCTTCCTAATTTTCAATCAACTTGGGATACCACCTATAGAACAAAAGGAACAAAATAAGGAACAACTTACTAATGAAAATCTAACAACTATCGAAATTTAAAGGTCTAAATAAGTGCAAAACCCGCACTTATCAACGTGCATTATAAACGAAGTGGCTACCTTTTATCTCTCATGTTGTTTTTTCTTCTTGTGCGTATACTGTGTGATGACTATGTGAAATAATTTTGCTACAGTTGTATTCAACTGCAATGACTATGTAAAATAATTATGCCACAATGATTGCATGATAATCTTCTGTCACAGTTTGTTTCTTGCTTTTCGTAACTCAATTCCAAATCATTCTCTATCAAAGTATTTGATTTTTCTCTTTTGATATTTGTTTTCTAATTCTCTGCAAATAAATACTAATCATAATTACTTTTTACAATTTTAATGCATGTTTGTATATGAATACTGTGTCCGTACATTAAAATTATTTTTCCTAATACATGATTGGTAATTAATTTTTAAATATCCTATCTATTTGATAATTAACTTTTACATCATATCTTATTTGTATGGTAATTAATATTCATTAACTTAATTAAATATTTGTGATGTTCTATTTTAAATTTTAAATCAATATTCTATCATATTATTGCTCCTGAGTAGCACAATATTATAATTAATATTCTTGAAAAATATTACTTGCTCTTCAAGAGCATAAATTATAATTTTCAATATTCCAAAAGAAATTTGATATATTGATCTTGAAAAAACAATACTAAAATACTGAAAGCCCAAGATTGGCTAACCAGGAGGGAGTGAATTGGTTATTAAATCTTTTTCTTCAATGATTCAAGTTTTAATAAAATAATCAAGCAAATAATAGAATGCAACTTAAGCAAAAGTATACAAGTGAGTGGAGCAATATAATTCACACAAAGTAAAAGATGCTAAGTAAAAGGGATAGAGAGTGCAAACGATATAATTATGGAGGTTCGATCCAATGCAATGATCTACGTCCCCCGTTACCGAGCTCTCCATCACGAGCAAGGCCTTTTTCACTATGTTGATTAACTTATGGTGCAATCCAACCCTTTACAATGCTTCCGATGATTTACAACCAAGGAGCACCGATCCTTTTACAACGTTGAGCTTTCCGGGACCTCAACACGACCCACAAGTTTGAGTTTACAATTTGAAACTATTCCTCTCAATAAATGATATATTCAAAGTTGAGTACAATGAGAGAAAATAGGCAAACACTTTAATAGATGGCAATGAATGAAGTTCAAGTGTTTGATGAGTGAAAAATGATTTTCAAAGGTTGAATCACTCAAAAGGATTTTCAAGAATCAAATAGTATGAGTAAAGAGTATAATACCAATATTTAAGCTCAAGAGTATCTCACTTTAATGCCTTTTGGAAGTGTTGAAATGAATGTAAAGTGAGTTGATATTTATAGTTGAAAAACCATCAAAAGTTCTGCCAAACCGGTTGACCAGTCCGGTCAACCGCCCCATTTCCGGTCGACCAAAATGACCGTTTGTACAGAAAAAATCAGAACTCAGAACGGTAAAAAATTTGGACCGTTGAAATTTCCGGTCGACCGCCTCCATGACCGGTCGACCAGACACCCAACCGGTTTGAAGGGTTTTTGAAAAACTTCCAAAATTGTTTTTATTGTACAAATGTTTCAATGACATGAATTTTTAACGTGCATAAAAAAATTCACTTGCTTGAGCTTTCAATATATTCATTGTCAATTGTTAAAGCGTTTTACCTTTACACATGATGAATTCAAAAACATCTACATCTAATGTCTTCAAAATTTGACATGACAAGTGCACTTTTCCTTCTTTTTTGACTTTCATTTGGTCGTTTCTTGCAAGTGTATGACAGCAATTCTTTTGTCTTTGTTTGATCGATTTTGTCATAGATGCTATATCACTAAAATATGATTGTTAGAGAAAAGAGAAAGACGATATGTTTGTTATAATCAAAATATAAAAATAAGCATAGGTCAACAAATATAACGTACTCCTGAATTAGCACATATTTCGATGAATATATTATTTTAAATTAGTGTTTATTCTCTAAAGGAAAACACGTAACTTATATTGATATTATTTGATGATTAATCATATTTTTCGAAACTAATTGTATTTTTTTTATTGTGTAGTTAATCAAATGGTAAACATCACAAAATTTGAGTTTGCTGCACTTGACATATCTGGCAAAAATTATCTGTCATGGGTACTTGATGCTGATATCCATCTTGTCTCAAAAGGTCTGGGAGATACAATAAAAGAAGGAAACAAAGAATCCCTGCAGAATCGTGCGAAAGTACTCATCTTTCTTCGTCACCATCTTCACGATGGATTGAAAATTGAATATCTTACTGAGAAAGATCCACATGCTCTTCGGAAAAAATTGACTGAAAGATTTGATCATCAGAAAACTATAGTCCTCCCCAAAGCTCGCTATGAGTGGATGCACCTTCGTTTGCAAGACTTCAAAACTGTAAGTGAGTACAATTCTGAACTTTTCAGAATATCTTCAAAATTGATCTTGTGTGGAGAAAAAATCACTGATGAAGATATATTGGAGAAAACTTTTTCTACCTTTCACGCCTCAAATGTGCTCCTGCAACAGCAATATCGTGAGCGTGGTTTCAAAAAGTACTCAAAACTTATATCTTGCTTGCTTATTGGTGGACAAAATAATGAACTTCTAATGAAAAATCATGTGTTACGTCCAACTAGTTCTGTACCATTGTCTTTAGAAAATGGTATTGCATTTTCTGAAGCAAATGCAATATCAAGACAAGGACGTGGACGCCGACGTGCACGTGGAATAAATCATGGACGAAATAATCAACAAAGTTATCATCAGCAAGACAACAATTTCAAAAGGCACAAAGCAAACGAAAGTAGCACATCCAAAAGGATGCATGAAGAAAATTGTTTTAAATGTGGAATGAAAGGGCATTGGACACGTACCTGTCGTACGGCAAAACACCTTGTGGATCTTTATCAAAAATCAATCAAGAGAAAAGGAAAAGTTGAGACAAATTTCGCTAATTATGATGGTCCAATTGATGTGACTCATTTGGATGTCTCCGATTTCTTTGTTGATCCAAATAAAAATATTGACCACTTGATTGTGGGTGGTGTGATGGAAGATGTAGATTAATTTATTTTCTATGCTTCTAGTATTTCACTTTATTTTATAAATTTAGTTAAAATATGTTTTTACAAAAAAATAAAAAAATAAAAAGGAAAACTTTATTATGTTTAGTCAATTTCATATTATTGAATCATATTTACTTTTTTAAATTTAAATTCAAGTTTTTATTAAAGCATATGTATTTTGTTGTATTTATAGATTGATAATGGATTGTCAAGATACTTGTTTGATTGATAGTGCAACTACACATACAATTCTTCAAATCAAAAAATATTTTTTGGACTTAATATTAGTAGAAAATAATGTTAATACGATATTTAGTACATCGAATGTCGTTTTAAGCTCCGGAAGAGCTTGTATTATTTTACCAAATAATATATTATATATTAACGATGCACTGTACTCTAACAAATCCAGAAGAAATTTGCTTAGTTTTAAAGATATCCGCTGCAATGGATATCACATTAAGACGATGCAAAAAAATAGTGTTGAATATTTTTGCATAATTTTCTTTGTATCTGGCAAGAAGCAGATAAAAGAAAAATTACATGCACTCCCATCTGGCATGTACTATACATTTATAAAAATGGTTAAATCAAATAATGTCACGAACCAGAAGTTCGTTGACCCAAAAAGTTTTATACTTTGGCATGATAGATTTGAACATCTAGGAGCTATAACGATGCGTCGAATAATAAACAATTCACACGGACATCCTTTAAAGAACCAGAAGATTCTTTTACTTAATGATTATCCATGTGTAGTTTGTTCACAAGGCAAGTTAGTCATTAGACCTTCGACTACAAAGGTCAATGTTGAATCTCCAACTTTCTTGGAAAGAATTCATGGAGATATATGTGGGCCAATACACCCACCATGTTGACCATTTCGTTATTTTATGGTATTAATTGATTCTTCTACTAGATGGTCACATGTTTGCCTACTTTCCACTAGGAATGTAGCATTTGCTAGACTACTTGCTCAAATCATAAAATTACGAGCACAATTCCTCGATTACTCAATGAAGACTATTCGTCTTGACAATGCTGTTGAATTCAGATCGCAAGCATTCGATGATTATTGTATGTCAATTAGGATTACTTTTGAACATTCGGTTGCGCATGTCCATACACAAAATGGTTTAGTAGAGTCGTTTATTAAACGTCTACAACTTATAGCTAGACCATTACTTATGAAAACAAAGCTACCAACTTCTGTTTGGGGACATGACATATTACATGCTGCATTATTGGTTTGTATTAGACCAACTGCCTATTATCAATATTCACCCTTACAACTTGCATTTTGGTTATGAACCTGATATTTCTCACCTAAAGATTTTTGGTTGTGCTGTCCAAGTCCCTATTTCACACCCACAACGTACTAAAATGGGTCCCCAACGAAGACTTGAGATTTATGTGGGTTTTGATTCACCATCCATTATTAGGTATCTGAAACCTTTAACGGGTGATTTATTTACTACACGTTTTGCAGACTGTCATTTTGATGAAATGACTTTCCCAACTTTGGGAGGGGGAAAACTACATTCTAAAAAACAAGGTAAAATTTCTTGAAATGAAATAACTCTATCTCACTTTGATCTCTGTAGTAATCAATGTGAGCAAGAGATTGAGAAAATCATTCATTTGTAAATAGTTGCAAATCAATTACCTGATGTATTTGTTGACACAAAAAGTGACAAAACCATATGTACCAGCAGAAAATATTCTAGCAACAATTGACGTCCCTGCAAGACAATCTGCTGTGGCAAATGAATCTCACATGCGCCAGAAGCGTGGTCGACCAGCTGGTTCAAAAAATTTTGTACCTCGAAAAAGAAAAGTATAAGAGAAAAATCAACCAAAAATCTCAGAAGAAGTAACATTAGAAAAGATTGACAATCAAATATTGAAAATATGGTTCCTGAAAAATCACAAATGTCCGAAAATAATGAGATTTCAATAAATTATATGTTATCTCATAAATTATGGGAACGGAATAATGTTGTTATAGACAATATTTTCACATTTAATGTGGCTTTTGCTATCATGCAAAATGAGGATCCTGAATCACAGTCAGTTAAAGACTGTCAAAATAGAAATGATTGGCCAAAATGGAAAGAAGTCATACAGGCGGAATTGAATTCCTTAGAGAAACGAAAAGTGTTTGGACCTGTAGTTCGAACACCTGAAAATGTAATCCATGTAGGATACAAATGAGTTTTTTATACGAAAGAAAAATGAAAATAATGAAATTACAAGATACAAAGCCCGACTAGTAGCTCAGGGTTTTTCACAAAGACCAGGTATTGATTATGATGAAACATATTCTCCCGTAATGGACACCATCACTTTTTAAATTTTTGATCAGTTTGACTGTGTCATAAAAACTTGATATGTGCCTTATAGATGTATTAACTGCATACTTATATGGTTCACTTGATAGTGACATATATATGAAAGTCCCCGAAGGACTTAAAGTGCCAGGAGCAAACGATACATGCCCGAGAACCATGTTCTTAATTAAATTGCAAAGATCATTATATGGACTGAAATAATCCGGACGCATGTGGTACAATCGTCTTAGCGAATATTTGTTGAAGGAGGGTTATAAAAATGACGATGTCTGCCCATATATTTTCAAAAAGAAAACAAATATTGGATTTGCAATTGTCGCAGTTTATGTTAATGATCTAAACTTAATTGGAACTCTTGAAGAGCTCAACAAAATTGCTAATTATTTGAAAAATGTATTTGAGATGAAAGATTTAGGAAAAATCAAATTTTGTCTCAGGTTGCAAATCGAACACTTCCCAGAAGGATTATTTGTTCATCAATCTACATATACAGAAAAAATTTTAAAATGATTTTATATGGATAATGCACATCCATTGGCATCACCTATGATTGTTCGATCACTTGATGTGAAAAAAGACCCATTTCGTCTACTTGAAGATGGAGAAAAAGCCCTTGGTCCTGAAATATCATATCTTAGTGCAATTGGAGCATTAACATATCTTGCAAATTGCACTCGGTCCGACATAGCTTTTTCTGTAAATCTCCTTGCAAGATATAGCTCTACACCAAGTCAAAGACATTGGAATGGTGTTAAACACATTTTTCGTTACCTAAAGGGTACAATTGATTTAAGATTATTTTACTCCCAAAAGTCGAGATCTACTTTAGTGAGATATGCAGATGTAGGTTATCTATCTGACCCACATAAAGTTGAATCACAAACAGGATATGTGTTTACACGTGGAAAAATAACTATATCATGGATATCTGTGAAGCAATCCTTGACAGCAACATTCTCAAATCATTATGAAATTATTGCAATTCATGAAGCAGTGCGAGAATGTGTATGGTTGAGGAACATGATCCATCATATCCAAGCATCATGCGGGTTAATTTCAACAAAAGATAGTCCAATAATCTTGTATGAAGACAATGCAGTTTGTATTGCACAACTCGAAGGAGGCTATATCAAAAGCGACAGGACGAAGCATATTTCTCCAAAATTCTTTCATACACACGAGTTTCAGAAGAATGACGACATCGATATTCAACAAATTCCCTCAAGTGACAATTTGACCGATTTATTCACAAAAGCACTGCTAACATTTACATTCAAGAAATTAGTCCATGGGATTGGAATGCGCCGACTCAAAGATTTTTAGTGATCAATACAGGGGGAGTAGCTGCACTTTTTTTCCTTCACATAGGTTTTATCTCACTGGATTTTCCTAGCAAGGTTTTAATGAGGCAGCATTTATTTTTAATACTCCAAAATAACTGTACTCTTTTTCTTTCATTTGATTTTTTGTCCTATTAGGTTTTTATCAAATAAGGTTTTAACGAGGCAGATATTTTGTAATGTTTCATTCAATGGGGAGTGTTGTAAAAGGAAAGTTTATTAGGGTTTGTAGTGAATGACAATTATACCCCTGTAGCCCTAAAAATTATTACCATTGTATTCCTAATTCTTACCTATAAATATAAGACTTTGGTCATTAATAAAATACACACAAGATATTGAATTTAATTCTCTCTTCTTCTTCATCATCTTCTTCTTTTCTTATTTTATAACACAATACATATTTTCTTCGAAATATATATATATATATATATATATATATATATATATATATATATATATATATATATTTTCAACCACATATTTTTCAATAAAATAATATTATATGCAAATTAAAAAAAAAATTATTTTTTAATCATATATTCTCTATCAATTTACTATTCCAAAATGTATTCTAAAAAAGGGAGGGCTCAAACAGTCTCGTAGAAACTTCATTTTTAAATAATTAAAAAAAAAAGTAGGGCACTAGTGAAAATAATGTACTTAAGCTATATTAAATTTATTGTAAATTAAATCCAAAAGAAACAAGTGTGATTTGTAATATTAGGGGTTGGACTGGGAAAAGCCTAAAAAGTTTATAGTTTTATTAAGTTTGTGAAAGAGTTGGTAAGAAAAGGAAATTAAGTTTTAATGGGTAAACGGCGCAGAAAGAAAGAAGATGTGATGTCGGAAACCATCCAGCAATTTGTTTTGTTTACACCCTTTTCTCTTTCTTTCTGTGTGTGGCGTGAATAAAGGATGAAATGACACGAGTTACATTACTAAAACTTACTTGTGTATATTCATTCCCTTCCGTTTAAGATGTCACAGTGATAATTGGAGCATCAAATTGGTAATAGTAATCTTACGTCCAAACACCTACCCTACACTACACACCTAGCTATGTATTAAACTTGAACTTAAACCCCCCCAACATGTACCTTCTGACTCATTTGATATACAAATGAGGAAATGGGATCCATGTATATCTATCTTAAATGTCATTGATTGATTGATCGTGATTGATTATTCATTTGAAAGAAACAGAGATGTTATTATTATATATTGAGGACACATGCGACATATCCTAACTTTGGTAGATTTACTTTATTTAAAAAAAATAATAATAATAAAAAATAATTGAACCCTCACGCCGATCCCGTAGCTACCTTAGAGCATTATAGAAGAGGTAAATTACGAGATGTGCCTCAACAGGTCAAGGTACAAAAACTATCGTACTGGTGCCCACAAAAAGTCTAATTTACTTTATTTATAGTGGTAGGAACAACAGAAAACAAATAGAGAATGATGGGTAATTGACACAAAACGTTCCTAACTTTCAAATTTATTGTGTAAAACATTCTTATCTTTCATTTTTTTGGTACAAAACATCTCTACCTTCCACATTCTTTGCGCTGAATATCATTTTCACCAATTTTTACTATAAAATGACCAATATACTCTCCCATTTAAATAACACAAAAACAAAAATAAAAGAAAAATAAAGAACAAATTACATTCATACTCCCAAACTTTTTAAAAATGCAAATCAGTCCAAAAGCCTTATCAAAATTGCAAATGAGCCTAAACTTTTATTAAAAAGTGCAAATGCTCACCCAATTTTTATTTATTTTTTTAAAGGGTAAAGTGACCAAACTTTTCAACCACCACTCATCATCCTCCTTCATTTCTCATCCTCCCACCACCAATGAAACCGCAATCTCCACCACCCATTCCCTCTATGCCTCCTAGAAATTTTTTTCAATCCATCAAAGCCGTGAAGAATCATAAAAATCGCCCCAAAGTCTATGAAGAACCCAAATTCACCCTCAAATCTATGAAGAACCCTAAAAATTGCAACCAAAATCATAGCAGAAATCTTGAATTTCATCGCGGAAGTTCGAATCAAAATATGCGATGATTGTTCGGTGAAAGAGTTTAAGAGAGAATTTTTTTTTTTTTTTTTTTTTAATGTTTTAATAAGACTTTTAAACTGATTTGCACTTTTTAAAAAGTTTGAAATTATAATTGTAATTTGTTCTTTATTTTATTTTTTATTTAAATAGGAGGATATATTGATTATTTTATGATAAAAATTGGTAAAAAAACATTCAGCTCAAAGAATGTGAAAAGAATGGAAGTTTTGTGCTAAAAAATGAAATGTAGAGAATTTTTCAGAATAAATTTGAATGATAGGAATGTTTTGTGCCAATTACCCGAGAATTGATTAATGGACCGAGGTTATCTTGTACATACGTTGATATGGTTAGTAGGTCAATTATTTATTTTTATTTTCTTTTTTTGGACTAGTAAAAAAAAAATATGACATAACCGTTGACTTGATTGAGCATTTGTTGTCCTACCCATTGTGGACAGTATCAACTCTGAGAAAATATAAAAATAAAATAAAAATAAATAAATTTGGGCTTCAGCCTCCAAGTTACTTACTCGGCTCTAAACAAATTTTTGCTTTTAGTTAAAGAGGTCAACTCAAAATTAACTAGATTGATTTCAAGTTCAAATCTAGGTGCACTTAAAACTGGATACACAATCAGCAACAAGGATGATTTCCTAAATTAAGTTATCCATCCGAATCTTCGAATTTTATTATTATTAGTGCACTGTGAGATATAGAGGACAAATATACCAAGGAAACTAGTCTTCTCAGTGAACGCATTTCAGCTGCTGCTGATATCAAAGTATTTTGGATCTTCCGGGTAATGGTATTCAACCTTCAACTGCAATAAGAGAGAGATCTGGTCAAAAAAACGCCAACACTTCCATGACCATCCTCAGTAAAAATTTGAAAAACAAAAATTCCCAAACAAAGTGTATTGAAGATGATGGGGACCAGATCATCTCCCTGGTTGATGGGAAAACAAATCTCAGGTTATCAAACAAGAAAAACAGAAAATTAAATTAAATGAATTAGTATCTAGAACCTTAAAGAGCGTAGAATACTCCATTCTTTAAATTTCAAACAAAGATTGATTTTCAGACGTTACTTTTATGGGAATGAGAATAATGCAGATGAGAAAGAATCCCCACCATACCAAAATGCGTGGGGGTGCCTTTCCTCTTTCCACTTTGGGGGGTGGAGAGTAAATCAAAGGCATCGTTCATCAACTAGATCTCCCTGATAACAATGGCATTTTTGGTAGGGAGAATAACATAAGATTCGATTGTATTAAGGATGAAAATAAACTACAACATACTATACATTTAGTCCTGTCGAGTATTGTGTACTAAACATATGCTAAAGGTCCTACAACCAAAGTATGACATAGATTTCAAACACAGGGAAACAGTGATGAAATCAAACAAAGCAACGTGCAAATAGCTGCAGCAACAACGTGGCATAGAGATTATCGAGCATCCAAACAGATATTACCAAATGTATTAATAAGAAGTCTCGGGTCACATGCTAGATAAATTTGGGAGCTATATAAAAATCTATATCACATACCTTTCCTTCATCAGCATCCAAGTGACGTTGGGGGAACACAACTTTCAAATCATTGTACAGATAAAATCTGCGTTCCCCTGCATTGTCAATTCTGCTTTTGGTTGCTGATAAAGGATTCGATTTTCGGACTGACCTTGAATGGAATGGACAAACAAATCTTAAGTGAAGAGCATAACGTAAAGCACCAATAGTTGTGGCATTTCTGTTGACATTTGAACACGAATGTTCATGTTTTCTATCAGTTTCAAGAAGTGTGTCCACCTGATCATTCCGACATAAATTATGCCTAAAAAAATTTCTTCCATTGTCTGACTGGTCAATATGACTTTTCTTGGGGACTAAAGAAAACTTGTCATCATCATTTATATCAATACTTAAGTGCTCTCCTCTTCCATTTATAGAATTCAATCCTGGGGACCAGATCATCTTCCATTTTTCAACCTTGAGGCGCGCCTCAACAGGGTTTTTTCAAACCATGAGCAAGGGAGACCTTCTGACGCAAGAACGTCTGGTTCAGAAGGACACACAACATTATCATTAACACACTCAGCACTAAATGTCAGTAAGGAGAAAATAACCATAAATCACAATGGAAGATATAGCTCCAAAGCACGAGCTTTAAGAAGATTTTTCTTCAGCTTCACTCAAATCTTCAGCTTCACTCAAATCCATCTCTGAGTGCATGATTTCATGGACTCATATAAGAGGATGAGTCTTATATGGTTCATTAATATGCTCTACTGCTACTTAATATTCTAATTCTTTCTTTAGATCCTACCAGTCAACAACGTTTTCATTTGTTGTAGTTCTTGAAAAATGGTTGTTCAAAACTAACAAAATAGGAAAAAATGGAACAGACCGGATTTTGTTCTATGTGACCGTATAGAACAAATTCTATGCGGCCGCATAAAAATGGACAGAGGCTTCAATTTTCTGTCCGAGTATAACTATGCGACCGCATGATTTGTACTATACAGTCGCATAGTACAAGCTTTGTGACCGTTGGAGAACGGTTTCCTACCGTTTGTCATTTGAATTTGGTGCATTTTCAATATATTTTTGGTATCAAATCGTGTATTATACTGAGACATAGAGGAGTCTTGTTCCTTGTGAATTCAATGGAAAACATTGATTAACATATGCTTTCACTATACTCTCTACAATTAAAGATCAAATCTCTCCTACTCACTTTCAATTGATTTCTTATTGTGTTCTTGAGTTTTGGGTGGAAATACTTGTGCTTTGGTATTTCTACAACAAGACTTGATTAATCTTTCAAATCATTTGCGGGAAAACCTTTTAGCATCCCAATTTAATGGAGAAGGGGCAAATATTGTTTGAGAACAACGATTACGTGTTTGGGCTTTCTTGAAGTTTGATTTCCAGATTTGTTGCTGATTCAAAGTTGTTCTCTCCTCCTTCGATTGAAGTTTTCCAACAATCTAACAATCTCAAAAAATACTATTCCTGCGATGGAGAGTGAAACATCAATGACTACCATAAAATTGATGAATCAAGACTTAGTGCGGTTGGATTGTTTTGATGACACGAACTTCACAAGGTGGCAAGGCAAACTGAAATTCCTTCTCACGGCGTTGAAAATCTTCTATGTACTTGATCCAAATTTGGAAGATCTTTCCGAACCATCCGACGAAGACACCGAACAATCAATGGTGGACAGAAAGAAGCGTGAAGAGGATGAATTAATATGCCGCGATCATATTTTCAACTAATTGTCGGATCATTTGTATGATCTATACACCTATGGCTGGGCATATCTCCCGAACTAAACTGAACCAGACCGAACTCGAACCAAACCGAGTTCTTCGTAACTGAAATACCCGAACGGGTATCTAAATTGAGAACCGATGGGTCCGGTTCGGTTCTCGATTCTAGACCCAGAATCCAAAAATCGAATAAGAACCGAATTTTTTTAATTTTTTAATTTTTATATATGAGAAAGATTAAATTATTTTAACTTTTTAAAAATAAATTAGCAAAGATAGAGTTTGCATTGAAAACACTGAGTTTTATGAGGGTATTGAGAAAGGTAATAAAATATATATTATATTTTTTCTTATTAAATCTTATTAGTTAAACAATTTTTAATTAATTTATATTAGTTAATTGTGATTTTTCAATTTTTTTTAGAGTTTCTTAGTATATAGTATGATAAGTCAATCAATTGATGGTTAAATCAAATAGCTGGTAAATACTACTGTATTAGCAATATTTTAAAATATTTTATCTCTACAAGTCTATGACTTCTAATTTATATGGATCACCGATATTTTAGTATTACTAATTTACTATCTACTTTTTGTTATTTGTATATATTGATAAATTAATTTTATTGAACAACTTGTTATTTATATATTATTAAATTGGAATACGTTAATTTGTAAAAGTTAAGATTAAACATGTCAGATTGTAGTGTTATAAATGTTAAAAAACTTAATTATAGTATGGAACCGAACAGACCCGAACCGAACGGAACCGAACCCGAACGGTTCCAAAATTATATTTGAACCCGACGGTTCCGTTTACTCACTACCCAAAAATTTTTGGTTCGGTTCGATTTTCTTCAGAACCGAACCGAATCGGACCGTGCCCAGGCCTATATACACCAACACAACGTCGCCAAAAAAAATATGGGATGCATTAGAAAGTAAGTACAAAGCGGAGGAAGAAGGTACCAAGAAATTCTTAATTTCTAAGTACTTTGATTTTAAGTTTCTTGAAAATATCCCTTTACTTCCCCAAATTCATGAATTGCAAGTACTAGTCAACAAGTTCAAGAAGAAGACACAATGAGGTTGTTTTGTGTGTGACAAATTTGGTCCCTATGCAAAAAATTGTAGACACCGAAAACAAAACAATTTCGAGGGCAAAGTGAACTCCATCAAAGAAGATAGAATTGTGGCCACCATTAGTGAAATCACTGCAATCAAGGGAAAGGTTCCCAGACGGTGTTATGATACTTGTGCTACAATACATGTATCATATGATAAATCTTCTTTTCAGACATATTATGAAGTTGATGAAGACCAAGAGATTCAAATGGGTAACGAGGTTCGATCTAAAGTGATTGGAAATGGAAGTGTGGATATCTTCACTTTCGGCAAAACCATTACCTTAACCAATGTACTACATGTTCCCGACATGACTAGAAATTTGGTTAGTGAAAATCTCTTAGAAAAATCGGGTATCAAAAGTTTGTATGAATTCGAAAAACTTGTATTATCCCTAAATGAGAAATTTGTTGGAAAATGCTATTTTAGTGAAGGAATTGTCAAATTATATACCGTTGACAATTTGAATGAGAATAAAACTAATTTTGCTTATGCTGTTGATTTATTTTCATTATGACATGCTAGATTAGGACATATTGAAAAAATTACTGTGAAACGTATGATGAAATATGATTTAATTTCATATGGTGAAAATGATGTTTTTAAATGCAAAACTTGTGTAGAAGCAAAAATGATTAAAAAACCTTATCAAAGTGTAAAAAGGACATCTAATATTTTAGAATTAATTCATACGGACATTTGTGAATTAAATGACATGCTAACTAGAGATGGAAATAGGTATTTTATTACCTTTATTGATGATTGTAATAGATACACCTATGTTTACTTAATGAAACATAAAAGTGAAGTTTTTGATATGTTTAAAGTATATAAGAATGAAGTTGAAAATCACCTAAACAAGAAAATAAAAACTCTAAGAAGTGATAGAGGTGGTGAATACTTCTCTAGTGATTTCAACCTTTTTTGTGAACAACATGGCATAATTCACCAATATTCGGCACCTAGAACACCGAAGCAAAATGGTTTGGCTGAAAGAAAAAACAGAACTTTAGTTGAAATGATAAATGTCATGCTTACCTATGCTAAGTTGCCATTTAATTTGTGGGGTGAGGCCTTATTAAGTGCATGTAGGATACTAAATAGAATTCTTTCTAAACAAACTAAGATTTCTCCTTAATGAAATTCAGTGCTAAGAGCACAAGCATCTCTAAAAGTAACAAAAATGCTAGAAGAATTTCTCCTAGACGAATTTCGAGGTGGTGCCGCCTCAATAGAGAGCTAGAGTTACTGTCTTAAAAGTTTGTCTAAAAGGATGAGCGCAAGGCCATAAAAACGCTAAGCGAGTTTGAGAAACTTGAGAACACGTGGTACTTGTGTGTGTGTTCTTACCGGTTTTGTCACATGGAATAATTGGTTCAAAACTTCACACTACCTTTGATTCCGACTTTACCTTGTTAGAATTACACTATGGTTAAATTCAAATTGAAAGATATCTAATCCTTAGGCATGAGTATCGTTTACAATTGAATGTGAGACTTGTTTATTTTGAACAAGTGGGGGATTGTTGAGAAATGATTGTTCAAAACCAACAAAATAGGAAGAAATGGAACAAGTCGGATTTTGTTCTATGCGACCGCATAGAACTGGACAGAGACTTCAATTCTCTCTCCGAGTATAACTATGCGACTGCATGGTTTTGTACTATGCGCTCTGTCCGAGTATAACTATGCGACCGCATGGTTTTGTACTATGCGGTCGCATAGTACAAACTTTGTGACCGTTGGAGAACGATTTCCTACCGTTTGTCACTTGAATTTGATGCCTTTTCAATATATTTTTGGCACCAAATCGTGTATTATACTGAGGCTTATATATAGAGGAGCCTTGTTCTTTGTGAATTCAATGGAAAACATTGATTAACATATGCTTTCACTATACTCTCGACAATCAAAGATCAAATCTCTTCTTCTACTCACTTTCAATTGATTTCGTATTGTGTTCTTGAGTTTTGGGTGGAAATACTTGTGCTTTGGTATTCCTACAACAAAGTTTGATTAATCCTTCAAACCATTTGTCGGAAAACCTTTTAGCATCCAAATCTACCGGAAAAGGGGCAAATATTATTTGAGGACAACGATTACGTGTTTGGGCATTCTTGAAGTTTGATTTCCAGATTCATTGCTGATTCAAAGTTGTTCTATCCTCCTTCGATTGAAGTTTTCCAACAATCTAACAGTAGTTTCTAGAGGAAAAGGTGGAAACTGTAGAAGCTCAAATTCCTTCTGACGTATTCAACATGTGACAGACTACAAAGACCTCAGAAGCATCCATGCTATTGATTACAAAAAATTAAAATTAAAAATTTGACAAAGATACACTGAGCAGATCTACAATACACAGATGGAAAAAGAGACTTCTCAGAAAGTGCTTTTACTGAATTGGGGTGTGGATACTCACACAAAAACTAGATAGAGAGGAATTGAAAACTCATTTCCATGAAAAAATCAATTAGCGCCTGTGCAAATGTTTCATACAATAAGTTCCAAAAAGACTTATATGGGAGGCGGATTTAAATGGCCCACACTCGCAGAGGTCAAAGCGAACTGGTTGTTCTTGCAAATAAAGATTAAAGCGTTAATATTGCATTTAGAGTGTATTTATTTTTTATGGTTTCATAAATTTGTGAGACTACCATAAAGCCAGGAAAAAAACTTCCTATCCCCAACTATCCAAAAAGAAAGTCATATTAACTTCCTTAGGCACTAAATGGGAATTACACAAACGAAACATTATCAGCATCTATATAACTTCAAAAGTAAAAGATTTCTTGAGCTCACCTTGGTACGAACTGGCATGTCGGTTAAGTCATAATTACAGAAGTAGGTGTGAAGGGGTGTCTTCTCAGGGTTGCTCAGGACCTAAAAGAAAATTCCAATTTTAGCAAGGAATTGGCATTTCCTCAATCAAATTAACTGGTTATTTTAAAATTGACCTATAATCACGTAACTGTTTCAACCGCAACTATTTATCAATAGCTATGTATAGTATACTGAATTAGCCTATGTTTTGATCATGTAAATAAATTATAAAAACTGAACCCACTTTTTATCTACACATTTTGAGGAACCCATAAATATTATCCATTTATCCAATCCTCGTTTCTATCTATTTATAATTTAAACCTTTTATAAACACGTCCCAAACATGCACTCAGTCTTCATGCCCTTGTCAACACTTCTTGATCAATTGTCACAAAAAAGAAAAAAAAAAGTAAACTCTGTACGTGTTGATCATTTCAATTTAATCCTTGCTAATGACATGGGTTAATATTAATATATTGTGCCCTATTCATTCTGTTGTCAGAATTTGGAGGATATATCAGACACACTTCTGCATCAGATTATGAACACCCGACGATTAAGTTTTAGATGACTTTCTAGTCAGACCGTTCTTGCGTTTTGGATATGAAGTCTCGTTTGAAGCTGATATTAGGTGAGTGGCCATATCATGATTGCTTCAAATCAGAAGTAAACACTAGCGATAGGGTCAAAATAGGGGGGCGGGGAAATGAATGATATGTGAAAAGCGCTATGCTGTACGATTCACATGGTTGCTTCCAGGGCGTAACAAGTTCTTGAGAACTAGAGTCTCAAATTGAGTGATTTTGCCCATAGGTGAATTAAGACTTGATCTGCCCCAGAGACGACCCACCTTGCTGAATAAAAAGTTCATAAAATTGAAGGACTTCCTGAAAGAGAAAAAAACAAGCTGATAACCCAGATCGTCCATGAAACATGACTGGTACTGAAAGATGAGGACAGTCCATGTCTAGACTACTAGTATCTAGAAGAGCCACTAAGTACATAAATTTTTAGGAGGAGCCATATATATAACTGCAGCAAAAATCACACATCATGATGTATCAAGGTTGAATGTAATTTCAAAGACGTTCAATACTAAATCTGATAACCAAGATTAATTTAAAAGGAGAACAAAAATATACCAACTGGATGCGTCCTTTCATAGGAATGCGCAGACGATTCTTGCCAATTTGTGAATCATTACCACCAAGGGATCTCTTTACATTTTTACCTCTGCACTTGTTTGATTGTGAATTTCCAGGAAGATATATAGATGCATAGTATAATAGATAGCTATCTCCACTAACACTTGTTAATGCAAATGGAAGTTTCTGCGACTTGGGAGAAAAATTCCCTCCAGTAATGCTTAGTACGGCAAGAAAACCATCTATTGCCTGATAATTCAAACCAAATAAATAATATTAGTAATTGAATCAAAATATGCAGACTCTTGCAACTTCTAGTGTTATTTCAGCTGGTCACGTAATAAAAACGAAAACCTGACTGAGTTTTCCAGATGATAACCGCCCTGACAGCAGCGACTCCTCAAATGACCCAACCAATGGGCTTCTCACTGGACATCCCCTTAAACTTCTACCCAACTTCATGCAATTGATATTGGTCTTTGAATTTCTACAGAAAGGCCAACTTATTCCAGTGTTATTTTCTGGCAATGAAGATTGAACATCTTTGTGAAGATAATTGACATCTTCGTACGATGTGCTTGCAATCCGAAATTCATCCTCTTCAGAGGGAAAGATAGTTTCAGAGCAGTTTGCCTCGGCAGAATAAGATAAATTTCCTAAGATTTTAGTCACTCTAGGGATATTCCTGCCACGGCATGCAGATATCGTTCTATCAGAAAATTTTGGACCTAGGGGGGACCGCGAGAGTGGGAGCGAGATTTGCTCTTCTGATGTTGGCCTGGAGCATGTTCTGCCCTCACTTGCTTCTATCAAAGGATTAAACCTAGAGGAAGGTACACAGGTAAAGTGGCTTAGTTCTTCGTTCTTTAATATAGGGCCATCGGTGAAAAATATGGAGGCTGTTCTACTGCAATTGTACAACATATCATTCTGTTCCGTACAGTTAGAAACAGACCAAATTGGTGCTGTGGAGTGATTTTTACTACCAATATTTGCTTTTTTATTATCTTGCAACGAAGAAATACCACATATTTCATCTTTCGCTTGAGAACAATGATGAAACTTTCTGCAGCCAATATCTAAAATATCTCCCCTAAATTTTTCAGACAGAAGCGTCCTAGTCAATGGAGACAGCATTTGCTTCCTAACAAGAGATCCATTGGTCTTAGTATCATTCAATATGACACTGGAAGAATCAGCATGAACATTATTCGCTGATATACCATCTAATCCATCACAGAAGTCATCCTTCTCATATTTGAAACCAACAATCCTAGAAATGGGAGCCTGAATATTCCGTCTACATTTAGCAGTTAAGTCAACCACTTCCTTGATGCAAATATTTGACACGTGAAAATTGGGCTTATCATCCAAGCTCTTTCTTCAACGCATCATCAGGAAATTTTGAGACCTCCAATGAGGTTTTCCATCGAAAATCACCTAGAGAAGAATATATTGAGTCCTGAGGTGTTTTGCTTACAGCTCCCACATGAATCCCGTCCAAATTGCACGTGCTGACACCACCAAATTGAGATGCATTGTAGACATATGTGTTGAGTGAGGTACTGACTTCCTCAGAGTTTTCATTGGATGAAAATTGGGGTAATCCCATCAGTATTTCTCAACAAAACTCAACAAGTTCTTTTTAATTGTCTTCCTTCCTCTTGTTGTTTACTAAAAAGAGCTCAACTTGATTTAATAATAAACATCCTGAGTCCAACAAAATATTGTCAACCAATATTCCCAATTTTTTTATCCAAAATAACCTATCAAAATTCAAATTCAAATGATCAGAATTTCTATTCCAGACAGTGAAGTGTAGAACTCAACTAAAAGAGTTCTCACATCATTCCATCTTTTTTTCAAAATTATCATCTCAGACTCTCAGTTTCCAATTATGCCATTTTAACTACAACTCAAACCCGAGCACATAATCCTGAGAACCAAGTTGCAGTGATTCGAAAGCGTAGTTCAATAGTTCATGGCAACAGATTCAAATTGAGTACCTGAAACAGAACAGAAAGTCAGGTTGGAGCTGATTAGGATACTCATAAATAGTTACAGAAAATTGATCGTGTTATGTATGTACTTTACATAAGATTCCATATCTTCTAGAGACAAAATTATAATATGTACTTCCATAAATTGCAATTGCAGCAACTACACTGTGCCAATTTTCATTTAAAGTGCGCAGATATAAGAAACTAAAAATCGTACAAATAGAAGCAAAATAAAAGGCAACAACATATATACAAATAACAGTTAATTTGACGATCACTTCTTCATAACCAACATTTAATGAGGGGGAAGAAAAAAAAAAAGTAGATATGCAATTATTCAGAATCAACACTGTTCATCAAATCTCCGATCCGGGTCCAAAATGGAAGAACAAAAATAATAATATTATTAAAATTATGCCATTTAGACCAATACACTAAAAAATCAAGTCTA